>SNQJ01S0047479.1:46078-94259 GCA_010110895.2 Picea sitchensis | reverse complement strand
CCAGGGCCATGCTCAAGTCACTCCTGCTCTCGGTACTCCATGTCTAGGACCATGTGGGCCTCGAGACATGATCTCCTAGTTATCCCTAGATATCGGGGATAACAGGTCCAATTTAGGTTGTTACAGGAAATGAATCTGCAATCCAATTTGGCTCCAATTTGGGTTGTTACAACTCGGAGCATGTTACAGCTACAACATTATAGCTTATGTGCAATTCTATAAAACCTCCTATGACATCCTTTCTTTTAATCATCTAGAATGTATCACAGTAACATATCCATCTAGCTCATAAAGCCCCAAAATGTTTCTGGATTATATAGTAGGAACATCGTCAAAATAATTTTTCGTATGCAGTATAAAAGTTTACTAAAATATTTATTAGAATTTTGTATGAAATCTCAGAAAATGACGGGATGATGTCCAAAGTATATTGAATTTCACCGAGTGAAATTCTTCAAACCTCATGTAGTACTTGCAATGAAAAGCTTGGGTTACACACCCTCTTCAAATCTCATTCCTGTCTTAAGGACCTTAAATAACTCCTTGTGGACTAAAATAATTCCATATGGGTCAAAAAACATTACCCGAAAACAAGCACAAAGCTCGGGAGCTTTTGAGCAGGAAAAACTGTAGCATGTTTAAAGGCTCCATATCCTTTCACATGTGTAGAAAAATGGTGCAAAAATAAAGCATCATCTAATGGATGATGATGTTCTTAGTGATTTATCAGATCATGACATAAGCAGTGATTTTTATATACTCTTACAAATTGCCCTAATGAAAGTTTTCACAAAACAGGACCCCTAAACAATAAACCAAGGCTTCTCTAATTATAGTTTTTTTTCTTTGCAAAAAAAAAAGAATATAATGGGCAGCCCAATCTATTGATAAGCATCTCTGCCCAGTTAAATACATGCTACTTTAGTTGAAACTTGAAACTGAATTTCGAAATCATCATCACCAATTTCCTTAATGACATCCCCAACCTTGACCTTCTCTTCAACCACCACCACCTCCTCTAGAATGACCACCCCTCTCGAACCACTCCAAGACTTACCGTTGGAATATCCTCCATGACCTCCTCCTCCTCCTCCTCGACCATAACCATTACTATAGCCACCCTATCCATTTCCTCCTGATTGGTCATTACAAACTTGTTGCATCTCTGGTAGACTTTCAATTAATCCAATATCAACCCCATCTGCATTTTCCTGCCCTGCTAGAAATAAATCCACATGATCATTTGGCACATCAAATATGACACCAGTTCCATCTGCAATGAGAGACATGCCCCTGATCCTAGTAATATTTTCTTCTGGCATAATTTTCTTAGTATGATAAAAGAATATGTTGGTGTATGCATAATCCTTCCAGTTTTAAGAATTAAGGTTGCAAAACCCTCCTGAGAGGATAGTAATGATCTTCTCTTGAATTCTGTGTATCCTGCAATCTTTGCTAGTGCTTTTGCGATGATATCCATAGGTGAAAGGTCACCTTTCTTCACCATCTCCTCAACTGATTGCCAAAAAATGGGAAGCATCCTATCACTGACACTCATAATACTTTCTGCAGTGATTGATCCAGTGGCTTTAGCAACCTCTCCTGGCTGAGGAGCAGATACACACTCAAATTTTACACCATCCTACCTTTCTATTTTAGAAATCATATATTGCTTCTTTCTATCATAAAGCATGATAGAGACTTCAGTGTTGCCTGCTCTACCAGTCCGCCTAGATCGATGAATGTATGTTTTCATGTCTCTTGGTGGTTCACACTGAATTATAAGATGAACATCATTAATGTCCAAACCCCGTGTCGCAACATCCGAAATATATACCTATTTACATGGATGATTAAGCGATAAAGAAATATTCTTAAGAAGAAATAAGGCATTCACAGTTATGAAATCCTGGGATGGAAACCCAGTTCTATGTACCTAACCAACCAAATCAGACAAATTATTCTTTTAATAGACGACGCCCCCTCGTAGACCATGAACGCCGCTAGGAAAGATGAAAGGATTAAAAATATGGAATGGATTGCAGTTTGGAGTCTGGAGGGAGTCACATCTGACAATTCCACCAACAACACATAAGTCATTGAAAGAGGCAACTTGCTAGCCACACAAATAACCTCGTAAATGTTGTCCTCCCTAGTGCAGTGCAGCTAATAAATGACCCCTCTCTTATCCTCTGTAAAATGCTAATCTACGTGTCATAATGTGTTCTTGGGATACCCGTTTCTTATCACCACATAGCCCAGTGCATCAAGTCATGTGCACTACTATTTATTATATTGAAAGACACGCCTGACATGGATTCAAGCCACTTAGCATCATAGCATAACATACTTATTTGGTCATTTCAACTTGCTTTATCATTAAGAGTTGTTTCTCTTGATTCAACTCATACACTTCTTGAGAAAATTCCAAATTCCAAGTTAGAAAAATTATAAATGACTCAAGTTTTTAACACTTAGGAATGGAAAATCCATCTCAAACATCTAATTGATTCATCACGCTTGCTTTAAAAATTTAAATAATGCCTTTAAGTAGCTCAGTTTTAAATGAAAGTCAAGTCAGTTTTAAATGAAAGTCAAATCATCCAGGTGTTAAATTCTTTTTAGATGATTGTTTAATTGGTGAAGCTCTAATATTTTATATCTAGCCTGTATTTTCCCCTCCCAGTGAATCACTATAATACGTTGAAATGATATATCTGCAGAACTGCAAGAACCATTTTCAAGAACAACATTATTTGATGATACTCATTAAGTTGTAATTTATTTGATGAGCCTGCAATCAATATTAATGTAGGATGTCATTATCCCAATTGATTAATGAGTTTAAGTTAGTTGCACTCACCCTATTTAAATTAATTAAAAAAAACGAAGGGTTAAAAAAAAAAAAAGATTGATTGTATCATTTTATTTAAGAATAATAGATTACACCATGCCTTTGGTTAAGTATCTATGACCCATTCTCCATTATCTTTTTTTTCTTTTACTTAAAATAATTAGCTTTTATAATATATAATTATTTTCATTTATGGAATTTCACTTTTATAATATTTAATTATTTTAATTTACGAAAATCTTTGAGTTAGTTGTAAAACCACATTATCCTTCAATATTTATTATATTGAAAGACAATTAATGTAAAAACAATAAAAATAATATGGCAATTATTAATTATATTGTGAGTTATTGAGGTCGAATAGACACTATTGTTGATAGGCTCAGTCTAAGATAAACAAAATAAGTGGAAGCATGAGGTGGAGTTGTAGAGTTTAAAATATTGTATAAAAAGAAATTTGTAAATATTAATAAGGATGATGCCATCAATAAAATTTCAAATTTGTTAACCAATAAAATAATATATAAAAATGTTTTCAATATTTAAAAAGATAAAAATAAAAATAAATAAATAGATTGTTGGGTTAATATCAAGTTTTGAAAATTTTAATTAATTTAAAATTTAATTTTAAAATCAATATTGAATTCAATAAATTATTTAGTTAATATTATTAAAAAACAAAATGTTTGTTTTACATATTTTATAGAGATTATGGTGATAAGAGCATAATAAAATAAGAATTGGTTCAACAATTAGTGAAATAGATCTATATTGATGAGCAACATCCTAGTATAATGTGAAGTTGAAAGGACTAAGCATAGTATAGCAATATCAATTCAATATATGAGATGATATTACAAGTATGTTTATATATTATATGTAGGATTGGGAAAGGAAAATTAATATTATAATATATGTGTGAGGTCAACATAACAGTGATTAGATGATTGAATGGTGTAATAGTTATAATGAGAGTGCATACTAAATAGAAGATAGGGTAACGATCTCAGTGTGCTCTTAATGTGAGATAGGTTAAAAGAAGAAGAAGGAGAAGAATAAAGGAATAGGTAAATTAAGTAAAGTGAATTATGGCAAAGACTATGTGGATATAAGAATGACAAGATAGTTAGTATGTAATAATGATGGAAAATTAAGGGAGAATATTAATGATAAATAAATAAGTATACAAGAATGACAAGTATGACAAGTAGTATAAAGTATTAGAGTGTGAAGTGACATACAAGTAGGTAAGATGGAAAAAGTACTTGTTTTATGCAATGTGATATTTGTAGCAATAAGGTGTTTACATGAAGTGTGGTTGAAGATAGTGAGAGGATATGCATTAAGTGTATTAAGAACATAACATGAACTAAATGATGGTTAGAGAAAAATAGATGTAACATAAAGATAATAAATAAATAATGATATAATACAAACTTTATCAATGCAATACAAGGTGTGAGAATGTAAGAAATGCAAAATGATATAATGTTACAAGGTAGTAGACAACTGAGATAATGTGTGTGTGTGTGTGTGTGTGTGTGTGTGTGTGTGTGGATATATATATAAGTAGGTTAGATCATAACACACAAAAGTAAGTGAGAGCATGAATGAGAATTATATTCTAAGGACAATACTATAATAAGGGACTTAAAGGGAGTTAATTACATTAGAGAGATGATCAAAGTCAATAAGGATTGTTTACAATTATCAAGATACCCTAGGTGGAATTGTATGTATGACTTAAGGAAGTTTATATTGAACTCAATATAAGATTCACTTAACTAGAGAACTGATGATGAGCTAATGTTCTAGCTAGTGAACAAACAAATAGACTATACTTTATATATGGGGGTCATATATGGAACTTAGGAAGAATAAATCTATAACAAAAGTGTGTCATATAATTATTAAATTAAAAGTGACAATAAAATAGAGTCAAGACACGGTAAGGTGCTTACTAAATAGGGGTAGTTGTAATAAATATATTAATAGCCTCAACATGTTTTAATCAGTGAAGGTACAATGGGACCGATATAGAATAGGGTTTCCTATCATAGATGACACACATAAGTTGTGTCATGATTTTTTCCTTATATTGAGAATGACCATAACTTCGGGAAGAAGTTTTGTTTTGAAGGGTGGGTGTATGTAATGCCACATTTTGACTTAGATAGTGAGAATTACTTAAGGCCTAATCACCCTTTATTTTCTATTCACAGTGAAACTATTAATGATACACTTGAACTTTTAAGACGTAGGAACCTCTATGAATGTTTAAATGTTATTTGAATGATGATGGATAGGATGCGATCTATTATGTGAATGTAAATTCTATGAATGTTTAAATGTTATTTGGATGATGATGGATATGATGCGATCTATTATGTTAATGTAAATTCTATTAATGTTTACATGTTATTTGAATGATGACGGATATGATGTGATGTATTATGAAAATGTAAATTCTATGAATGTTTAAATGTTATTTGAATGATGATGGATATGATGCGATCTACTATGTAAATGAAAATTCTATGAACGAGTAACGCCAATTGAATTATGGGAATATTATGAGATCTATTTCTAACTTGAAAACTTCGATATTAAAGTTGTTGGTACGTGGATACCAAATTGAGATTATGGTTGTATGCAATTACATGATGATAATGCATATATATGTATGAGTTTGTGTTATAGACTAATTTGTAGGTCAATGGGCTATGAAATAGCCAAGGGATAAGGGTAATAAGAGAGAATGTCATGACCACCGACTAAGAAACAATATGGTATGAATCTTTGTATGTGAAATTATATTGGTACAAATGCACTGTTATGATATATGGACCAGTGCAGGTTTTTAGGTGGTGAGACTGCCCAAAAACTGAATAAACAATGACAAAATTCCCAGCAACCCGGCGCCACTGTATATTCCATTGTAGGGTGTGGACCCTATTCCTATTAGGAGGGGTGGAGGCATTTCCCACCATGTATCCTCTGAAACCTCGAGTCATGGGAGGAGCGTTTTAGCTCACGCTCCCCTAGACCTATGATGATGATTGTCAGTTGCATGCTGGGGAAGCTTGGTCAAGAGAGTTGACACTTCTGCTTACGGGTTCTATTTGGAGTTAGGTCAATATAGTTGACGCTCCAATATAGTCCAACAGAGGAAGGATGGGGATGGAAGATGGAAGTAAGTTAGGGAGGAAGGATGAATAGAAGTAGTTGAGAGTGTGTGGGGATTTCTCCTTATAGAAGAATTTATGGATTTCCTCTTTATTTTTGAAAATATATATATATATGTATATATGTATATTTATATTTACTTAACTAAAATAAAATTATCTAAGTGAATGTAGCTTGTGCTACATTATTGTAAATGAAGAATTTCGTGAACATTTAAATAGTTTACTATATTTTATGAAATGAATAGTCTTGTTGATTGGATTGAACGCATACAAGAATTACTTTAGGTGTGATAATTATTTTCATTAGTACATGTACGAGTCCTCTATGTGCTAGCTACACATTTATGCCTTGCACATGTACACTAGTATGTGTGAGTGTTCTAAATTGATGATGTTTCTTATTTGATGTGGATGTATGAATCATGTGTCATTACCCTTGTATTGTAAATTACTCTAACTTTGGGATGAAGTTTCTTGAAGGGTAGGTGTATGTAACAACCCAAATTGATTAATTTTTATCCTAATTTTTAAATTTGAATTTAATTAATTATTAAAATATAGTAACTGAGTCTTTTATTATTTTATTATTAAAAGTGGGTGAAGTAATTAATGGGGGGATAAGGTTATTTGGGAATCAATGGGAGGATAAGGTTGTTGGGGGATTAATGAGGGGGACTTGAGAGAGGAGTATAAGAGAGGAGGGGAGCACTTGGAAGATGATCTCATTTTTATTTTGGTTTTAGAATTTTGAAAGATAGAGGGAGAAAGTGGAGGGAAAAACAGTTTTGGACTGCATTGGTATTTATGGATTTAATGGTAGCTTGCTTGAGGAGCTTGCTTGAGGAATTCCACAGGGAGCACCTGTTGTTGGGAATTTTTGGCTCGGGGGCCAAGAAACCATAAGGAATCCTGGAGCTAGGGAGCCAGATAGGTTGTTCCTAGTTGGTTGGGAGGTTAGTCAGTTTTGGGCAGAGCTTGGATAGAGTTGGAAAACAACATCAGTCTGAGGTATTTTCATTATTATGCTGTGTTATATGGTTTATTATCATGCTGCTCATAAATTTTAATTCTATTGAACAGGGTTATATGCTGAATAATGAATGGTTATATAAATTTTAATTCTATTGAACAGGGTTATATGATGAATAATGAATGGTTATATGCTGAATAATAAATTGTAAAGAATTTAGGATAACATTTATATGTTTTAAATTTATGTTTTTTAAGGCTTTGTTGGAAGAGACCTTACAAATACGAAGCTTGAATAACATCATCATCATCAACAACATGAAGCTAGAACATCAAAATCTTCAACAACATGAAGCTAGAACAACAACATCAATAGCACGAAGTTGGAACAACATCATCAATAGCACGAAGTTGGAGCAACAACATCAATAGCACAAAGCTGGAACAACAACATCATCAACAACACAAAGATGGAACATCAACATCTATATGCGGTAACAAAATGAGGCAGGTGCATCAACAAAAATGTATGTGGTACTCTAACAGACTGTCCTTACCAGACCTTCGGGATTTTCCTAGGAATCATAAGATTCAATAGGATATAGAATCCTAACTAAGCTAGCACTACTGAATACAACTGGCATATACATGCATAGGTACTCTGAAAGACCATCCTTATCAGGCCTTCAGGATCTTCCCATAGATGATCAGTCCCCTATGATATAAAATCCTAATTGAGCTACCCGTTGTTGGTCAGGATACAATAGTATCATCATCATAACTCCCCCTTTCGAGGGAGGTCCTTTCAGACTACACCAAGCTTGTCTCGGAATTACTCAAACTTCACATGAGATAGAGGCTTACTCAACACATCTGCAACCTGCTCATATGTGCCAACATATTGGAGCTTCACAACTCCCTTTTGTACCATATCATGAATGTAGTGGTACCATATCTCAATGTGCTTCGTCTTATCGTGGAACATTGGGTTCTCTGTCATCTTTATGCAACTCTGGTTATCACAAAATATTACGGTAGCTTCCATATCTAGGTCAAATAGACCTATAATCAACTTGTGAAGACATATGGCTTCAAAACTAGTGGACCATGCTGCAATGTACTCTTGTCCTGCCATACTGAGAGAAACATTGGACTACTTCTTGCTTTGCCACAAAATCATGGCTGACCCCAAACTGAAACAACATCCTGAAGTGATTTTTCTGTCTGAAGAATTTCCAGCCCAATATGAATTAATATATCCATAAAATCTAAAGTCATGATCTCCAATATAAAAGAGGCCATAATCCAATGTACCCTTAAGGTATCTCATCACATTATTTGTAGCTACAAGGTGAAAACGTCTAGGCTCCACCAAATACCGACTCTAGGTGTTCATAACAAGGCATATATCTAGTCTAGTATTCGTCAAATACATCATTGAACCAATCATTTGTTTGTATAGAGTAACATGAACTATTTCTAATGAAGTATCAGTCAATAACTTCATATTCATCTCCATAGGAGTGGACATGGATTTACATTCCATCATGTCAAATCTCTTTAGAATTTCCATAACATACTTTCCTTGAATAAGGAAAATCTCTTATGGTCTCTTCCATACTTCAAGGCCTAATAAATAGTGCATTGGACCTAGATCCTTCATTTCAAACTCAACAGTAAGCTTCTTCTTACAATCTATGATGAGATTTTCTTCACCTGTCAAGAATAAGTCATCCACATATAGAAACAATATAACTGATCTATCATCCACAATCTTGAAGTAAAGGTTGGGATCATCTTTAATCTTGGTAAATCCCAAGCTCATCAAAAAACTATTAATCCTACCATACCAAGCTCTTAAAGCTTGCATTAGACCATACATAGCCTTCTTCAACTTGCATACATGAGTCCTCATGTCCGGTACTTCAAAACCAAATTTTGACATCACATTGTACCGACCTGGTACACTTGCTCAACTGCAACTCAATTTGCATAATCATGTGTTGGTTCTATGTGATTTATGAAAAGAATTATCTATCTCACTGCTTGAGAGTATGTCCTCTACTTTTTTTCTGCAATTGTTCCTTCTGGAACTAGGACTCTGCTCCTGCAGCTACTATTTTTGAAGCTGAGAATGATTGTTCTATTCTCACTGTAGACACTAAACTCTTAGAGTAGCTCTTATATTTTATCAAGGAAACAAATTCATTTGAAACTGAGAGTGGTTGATACTGAAGGTATCTTTTCTTCTTTCATGGAGGTAACTCAATATCAAATACGGAGACTGGTCCCTCTGAATCTCATACTATATCAGAATCACAAATGTTCTGATTATCTTCACGAACACTGGAACTATTTCTTTGATTATTGGAGCAAGTATCTCGTCATAATATTCTCCCTCTTTCTGGGAGAATCCTTTGGACACAAATCAAGCTTTGTACATATTTATACTTTTATCTACAACATGTTTGATCTGTTAGATCAATCTTGGAAGTCACCACTGACTTCCCTTCTAGTCTCAAGGAAAAATCCATATCCCAGTCCTTCTGACTGGCTTCCTCCTCTATCACTGTAATATTCCAGATATAAAAAGGTATGCAGAATAGAAATAAATATCTAGAAATGGCAGATGAACAACAATATAACCATAACAACACCACAATAATACCAAAATGATACCAGAAGAACACCAGAAAGAGAACTTTGATTACTGGGAGCAATGTTCACTTGCCTCTTTGAGGGGGAAACCTCCAGCAGAGCAGAGCTCTATTACAATAATATCCAAGACAATATTTCTCATACCCTCAACTCCTGTTTATACTAAATATGTCTATCAAAAGAACCATCTAGAGGAAGATCCTTCTAGAAGCAAAAGCTTCTATTAGGTCTTCTTACATTGGACTTATTCTTCCTTATTGCTAGGCCTTATTAATATTGACTTTTATTACATGGAAATATATTATTCTACCTACGTGAGGGGTTAGGTCCCTAACATGTCCTCCCCTTTAAAAACAACCTTGTCCTCAAGGCTTGAGATGGGGAAATTTTTGTAGAATGGTAGCTGGTTCCCAAGTGGCATCTGCTAGAGTTGTGTCTTTCCACTAGACTAACACTTCCTTGATGGTTCGTTGACATAACCAACGCTCACGTTGGTCCAAAACTGCTTGTGGTTGTAGCCAAATGAAGCCTTCTTCATCCAAATCGGGAAGGTTGGTTTGAGTTTGGCACTTAGTTCCAATCACCTTGTTTAAGAAGGAAACATGAAAAACAAGATGGATCTTAGAATGACTGGGCAAAGCTAACTGATAGGCCACTTGTCCCACATGCTTGAGAATGGTATAAGGACCATAACAATTGGGTGCCATTTTCTGACAATGGTCATCCTTGAGGGAATTTTTCTTGTAAGGTTGCAGTCGAAGAAACACCTGATCCCCTTCTGCAAATTGACGTTCAGAGTGACCTTGATCTGATTTTTGCTTCATGTGATTCTGGGCCATGACCAAATTCTCTGTGAGGGTACAAATAATAGCCTCTCAAACTCTAAGTGTTTGGTGAACCACCTAGACCTTCAAGACACCTGGAAAATATGAGAGAACTGAAGGTGGGTTTTGTCCATATACTGCTTCAAAAGGAGTCATGCACGTAGTTGTATGGTACGAAGTGTTGTACCACCATTCAACAAGTGGTAACCATTGAGCCCACTTATTCTTCCTTTCCGATGTAAACACCTTGTTATAACCCTAAATTTCACCATACATGCATACCTGGCATCATGCCATCTTACTTGCTATTTTTTCCAAGCCATCACTGAACGCTCTTCTTAAAAAAGACTATTTTTGAATATGTTCGCACCCTGCACCACTACTGCCCATGTGCATACGCTTGTTTCACCACTACAACTCATGTATGTACACTAGATGCACCAATATAACCCACGTATACCCACAAAATTTGCAAAAAATAAAAAGTTGCAAGGGGATACGGGATTTTGGGTAGTTTCCTAACCAATTGACTGCCCATAGCCCATCACCCAATCGAATAACTATCGTTTTGGCATATAAAAGAAAGTTTTGGGGTCCCATTCCTACAAGAAGCATGAAAGTAGTGAAACTCTATCCATTTCATAATCCCCCCTTGCCCTAATAATTTGCAGCCACATTGTGAGTTTTGAGCCAGAATTCCCTATTCTAGCCTTTTTCCTCCATTACTAGCCTAATCCATTTCCTAGAGAGAGCTGAAGAGGAGAAAGATACATGATGTTGGGTCTTCTGCTAGGTTTCATAGTTTTGACAATAGGGATCGTGGTCGATCCTCTAAAGGTTGAGGCGATAGTTCAGTTGCCTCCCCCATGCACAATCCCTTAGCTTCAAAGTTTATAGGGAAAAGTGAACTTTTTATGACGTTTCATCGTAAACTATGTCGAGATAAAAAAACGGTTCATGCATTTAATGAATAAAGACATTCCTTTCCATTGGGATGAAGCTACTCAATGCTCTTTCGAAGTGTTGAAACACGCCCTCACGTCTACCCCTTTGCTTTGGCCACCCAATTATAATAATGATTTCTTATTGTACTTGGTCGTTGTAGAGTTGACCATCGGTATGGTATTGGTTCAAGAGGATGATTTTCTTGAAGAGCACGTGATTTACTACCTGAGCTGAGGCCTGGTTGGGCCAGAACTCAACTACTCCCATGTTGAGAAACTTTCCTTAGCATCAGTTCATGTTGTCCAATGGTTCCGTAATTATATCCTGTTTTGGAAGACCACCATCATTGTCATTGTGAATCCATTCCAATACGTGTTGAAACGACATGTAATCGATGGAAAGATCAGTAGGTGGTTAGTTAACCTCTAGGAATTTCACTTGGATTTTGTTTCGGTGAGATCCAAAAAGTCGTTGGTCTTTGTGAAACTCATCTCAGAACTTTCGATCGAGTCAGGTGATGTTATACCCGAAGAGTCACCTATTAAAGGAGATATTTTTTTGATCACATCTTCAGACCCCTAGTATGGAGATATACTATTCTATCTCTAGACTTTGAAGTGCCCCACCTCTACTTCTCGTGATGAGCATCGATGTATACGCCATCAAGAAAAAACCTATCTCATACTTGATGACACTTTGTATCGTTGAGGTGTATATTGCATCCTTCATCGGTGTCTCACTCATGAAGAAGCGGAACTTGTTCTTAATGACTGCCACACTGGAGCATGTGGTGGCCATTTTTCTAGGTTGGCAACAACCCAAAATATTCTACGAGCAGGTTACTTTTGGCCGACATTGATTAAATATTGTGTTGAATTGGTCAAGAAGTGCCACCTATGTCAGATCTTCTCTCGGAAGATTAGAGCACACCCCGCTCCCTTGTTTCCTATCATTACAGTTGGTCCCTTCACCAAGTGGGGGATTTATTATACTACATGAAACCCCTCTTCAGCCAGGGGGCACCATTATATCATTGTAGCAGTAGACTACTCCAGAAAGTGGGTCGAATCTATGCCAACGTTCAAAGATGATGGTGAGACAACAACTCTCTTTTTGTTTAGCCAGATAATAGCAAGGTTCGGTGTCCCGAGGGAGATTATCACTAACCATGGCAGTCATTTTCAGAATAAAATGATGTCTGAGTTAGCGTCAAATCTTGGGTTGAGGCAAGAGCATTCATCACCCTACTACCCACAAGTAAATGGTTAGGTGGAAGTTGTGAATAAGTCTCTCAAGACTATTCTGCAGTGAATGATCAATTTTTCCAAATCAAATTGGAATTTGATGTTGTAATCGAAATTATGGGCCTACCAAACATCTGTTAAGACTACAACCAATTTCTCACCTTTTCAACTCATTTACGGGCTAGAAGAAGTCTTTCCTATAGAGTTTTAAATCCCATCTCTAAAGTTGGCAGTATAGTTATTGCCATACACTTCACTGCTTGAAGAGCGTTTATTATATCTTGAGCAGCTCGATGAGCAGTGTCGAGATGCAACCTTGGCTAACAAGGCTCACAAACAAAGAGTCCAGTGTTAGTATGATCGGTTCGTTCATCCTTAGATTTTCTCTGAAGGCGACCTTGTCCTGGTCTATGACCAAGATAAGGATCCCCTGGGGGCAGGCAAGTTCAAACCCATGTGGTTCGAACCTTTCATCATGAAGGAGGTACTAAAGAAGGGCACTTATTGTCTGGGAGACTTTGAGGGAAATTATTTGGCAAAGCCTAGAAATGGGCTCTACCTCAAGAAGTATTACTCGTAGGTGGGCCACCTTGGGTGACTTCTTGTACATATGTATAGTTTTGATACAATTAGTTTTTGTCTTTTTGTTTTACGGACATGTCATTTTTTATGTCATATTTTTCACTATGGAAGATGTCAAGTGAATTAGTGGTGTTCGTTGGGTTTGTGGACAATGCTAGCTGACACACTCGGAGGCTTGCTTCCACAGATTGGGTGATTTTCACACCTCTAGGCTAGTTTTTATCTTTTAGAGGCATCTGTTTAGGCGATGCCACAAAAAATGTTGTCAAATACAACGCAGTAATATAGTTTCTTTGTGATGCTTTGTCGCATGGTATCTCTCACCTCTGTATCTACTTAGACGCTCAGCTGGTTGTGTCCCAGTTAAATGGGGTTTACTACATTTATGATCCTACTCTACACCAACGGTTCCTTAGGGTACGTCTCTTAGAACGAAGCTTTGATTACATTACGTATATCCATGTTCCTAGGAGATTGAATCAAATTATAGATACTCTAGCTAATCATGTATTAGATTGCCATATTGTACACATGTAAGAAAAATCACACACATGCACATGTAAATACATTTGTAAATAAATGTAATCCATAAGACATAAGAAGATGTAAATACACATATATATATCGAAAGTATCAGAGTACATAGGTGGGTGTAAGCGCCTCAAAAAATACATGTCCAGTATATGCCATAGGGCTTATGCGCTCAAAAATATACAAAAAGTTCTCTCGACACATCAATAGTCCATCCTAGATAAGGGTGGGGCCTGTTGGCCCTACCATAGTGAATAATGACATTTGACAAACATCGGAAGAGTTGGACCCAGGTCCGTGGCACCCCAACTACGTGAGGTTGCATCAATGGCAGGATATCCTTGATCTGTGCCATAGGGACTGCGCGAGTGAGCACGGTGAGGTTTCACTCCACTCGTCTCAAAACTCTCTCAAACACTCCGGCTGGAGGTCCCCCTACTGTTGTTGCTGGTCTGACGACTGCAGTTGGTATTGCCTCTGGTCGAGGACGCTGTCTAGTCCTCGAGAAGTCTGTTGGATGCACTAGTCCCACATATGTACATAAATAGATACATAGTTGTCAGATACTTTGATTCCCATAAAAATGATATATATAAAAAGAAAAGAAAAATTAAATAACATTAAAAATAACATACCTATCTCTCCTCGCTATGCTCTGGGAGGTATGGGCATGTCCCGGTCCCCAGAGAAGTTGATCCTAATGTAGGGGTAGTCCTCTATTGTCAGAATCTGTCGTGCCCACCAGTCAAAGAATGTGTCATCAAAGGCCTCTATGGTCCTTCCTCCCCCCTGTCGCAGCAGTAAGGCTGCCCATCTACACACTGCTGGGAGTGAGGCCTCATGCCCTCGCAGTGTCTCTCATGGACTGAGATTAGGTACTCTCGAAGAAGAAGAATGAACACAAGATGGTCCCAAATCCAAATTTTTTGTTGGCATGCCCATGACACTCGGTGATTTGTCTCTTTATGCTATATAGCATGGTCATGCTCCAATCGAATATTCATGCATTCAAGAACTGCAATGCATAATGAATATGCGCCCGGGAGGCATGATGTAAGGCCACGAATACAGTGATCCACCCATTAAGTAGAATTATCACCTTCAGTGATAGGTTGGTAATCTTGTTTATTGGCACCTAAGAACCTACTTTCTCAATGCCAGCCTCACAATGTAACCCAATCAACTCAGCAATGTTGTGAGGCCCGGAGGGAAAATAACGCAAGTTGACTGTTTCACCTCTCCTCGAGAGGCCAATCAGAAAGTAAATATCTTCAGTCGTTGGATCCAATGACTACCCCTCGATCATAAATGCCTTAGCGTCAGGATTCCATTAGTCTACCAAGGCATTCAACAAATTGGGTTGTGCCCTCATGAATGGACACCAAAAGAACTTCCACAAACTACATTGTCACAATGCGGCCATAGCTGCAGGGTCCTCATCAACCAGTATATCAATGTCTTCATGCTCCCTCTCTCTCCAATGGACATACATCCTACAAAATGAAAAGTTCAAAGGAGGGTTAAACTCTTGTATCTTCAAAATTTTCCATGTTCTTGAGGGTGTATGTGGGTTGTATTGAGCACAGTCGCATATGCACATGGGCAGATTGTTTTCTGCCCATAGGGATACGCGTGTTGTCCTTGGATAGCCTGCATACACATAGGGCTGCCCCTTTTTAAGAGTGTGCACCCCCCTAAAAACTAAAATAAATGAAGAAGGGAAGTATTGAATTGCAAGAAGGGTTGATTTGTACTTACTTGGTCCAAGCAAAAGTTCGTTTCGTCCACTGAAGCTCCCAGAATCAACTTTTTTAGAACAAGATTTTTTTTGGCTTTTTGGTGAATTCTCAATTCACAATGGTGATAATGAGCTGCCAAGCTTCTATTTATAGACTTTTTTGGCCATTTTTTCATTTTTTTTGAACCCTTTTGTCATTTTTTCGAGATTGAAAATCATTTAACATGGTTCTTGAGTTTCTCATTGGATGTTACTATACACTTCACTTTTGGTTTGGAAAACTTGTCAAGAGATGGGTCACTTTTGAAGGTCCTTTGGTAAAAGCTATTTTTCCAACCTTTTGCATTTAAGTTAGGATTCCACCTCCACTTTTTGCATCTCGTTGTCTTTTCCACTTTTCCATGGGATTGACCCCACCGAATTGTGACACAAAACCATTATTGTTGCTTAAGATGTGTTGTAATTTGGTGGTAGAGCCTACTTCTTCATGGATGCCCTAGGTAGATATTGGCTTCATTTTGGTGTCCATGTTGTCCTTAATGACTTTAGACTCGGGATTCCTTCTTAGACTTGTCCTGATTATGAGTTTGAGCCTCATTTGCATGATTCATCATCACTCTTGACCTCACCCTCAAGAATCCCAAATAAAAATGAGTCTTGTTTAAGCCCTTTTCAGACTCTTTAAACATGAAAAGATTGTCGAGCGATCTTGTTTTCCTTCACGCTCGCCAAACTAAAACTTGAAGGCACATCTGTCCGACGGTAGTTTACCCCTTTTTCAGTCCGAACGGTCAACTATACAAACAAAGGTATACACCAGGAACTTTGGTTCACTAGAAGAGTATTCTCAGGTATAAGTTTAACCCTTTTTCGGGCCTGAGGGACTAAATTTATGAAAAAGGAACCCCCATAGAGTCCATAGTTAAGCTCTTTTCAGACTCCCTAAAATTGAAAAGATTTTCGAGTGACCTTGTTCCTTCACACTTGTTAAACTGTTCCAGAAGAACATTCCCTACGGAGTCCATAGTTAAGCTCTTTTTCAGACTCCTTAAAAGTGAAAATATCGTTGAGTGACCTTGTTCTTTAACACTCATTAAGTGGTTCATAAAAACATCTACTGGCATGATTTTACCCCTTTTTTGGCCTTTATATTAAGGAGGAAAAAGGTACGCCTCAAGAGATTCATCTCACCGGGAGAGTTCTGCTCAGCAAATTTCAGTTTTTCGGGCTAGGGAGACTAAATCTAGAAAAAGGCAGCGAGTCCATAGTTAAGCAATTTTCAGACTCCTTAAAATTGAAAATATTTCCGAGTGATCTTGTATTTGTCACACTCATTAAAATGGTTTTGAATAGACGTCTTTTCGTTTCTAGTTTACCCCTTTTTTGAACCGACTAGACTACCTTCAAAAAAGGTACCCCAGTGGAGTTTTCTTTTACTCTTTTTTTAGACTCTCTAAAAATGAAAAACTATCGAGCTTACCTTCTTTGGGCTCATAAAAATTACATTGAAGGACGTTATCATTGTGTCTTATTAATCTCATTTGCATCCCTGCATATTTGGCCTAATGCTGGATCCATGTGGCTCTCAATTGAACCTTTGAAGCATGCCTTATATGCAAGCCTTGTAGCACTTTGCCTCTGCGTCTTGACACCTTGACCCATGGATGAATTTTCCTGAGTGTCATTTTCCTACACATGTCTCCTTTCTTCGAGCATCAGTGTGTTCCTTGTGCTTAGAACTAGTATGTTTGCGACACTCGTTCCTCTTTTGTAACATAGCATTCTTTTATTCTTTTTCAAGCTTTCCAAAATTATTGAAAAAGACAAAAAAAATCAAATATACCCCAAAAAGAGGATGGGAAAAGTATTTTAATTTTATGGAAGCACAATGAGTCGCCCTTGGACAAAGCACATCCTTTCGTNCTTGGAACTAGTATGTTTGCGACACTTGATTCCTCCTTTGTAACATAGCATTCTTTTATTCTTTTTCCAAAATTATTGAAAAAGACAAAAAAATCAAATATACCCCAAAAAGAGGAAGGGAAAAGTATTTTATTTTTATTTGGCAGCACAATGAGTCGCCCTTGGACAAAGCACATCCTTCTATTTGTTCGTCAAGCTCTGGGATTTAATACGACCTTAGGAAGCTGTTCTCACTACATAGAGCTGTGTCCTCCTCCGTTTGGTTATTCTTCCAAACATATGGAGAGTTTGTGTTGCCTCCTGCATCGTGAACTTATGTCAATTTCATGCTGCCTGAGTCTCATAATTCATCATGCTATTTTCCAAGGGAAATTTTACCCAACTTGAGTTGGCTCTTCTACGGTTTGTCTCTTGCCCTCATGCCTGACCGTCCTGTAAGTCCAATCAAGTCCTTGTTCGAAATCAATGAAGTCCTCTGCCTGATCACCGAGATCCTCTTTTCTATTCCTGAGGAGCCATCGAAGACCTCTGGGTAGTGAATTCGTACACTCACATTACACTCCTACCCAAGTTTTGAAGATCTTGAAGTTGTTTCTCAAGCTCTGAAGGCCTCATATCCAGCCATCATGCATCATTAGCTTCTTGAAGAAGGATACTATACATGTATATCTTTTGATTTTGAGATGTATATCCATTGTGTATTGCTCGCGGATACACTTTATATAGTTATATCACATGGATCTACAGTGTATTTGATTGGCAACCATGATTTTGTTCCGAGCATGGGTATGCCCTCCTCGATGAGACAATTGTTATTTTGCAGATGGCACCTCTCAAACTATGGTCCTAGGCTCACTCGCTTCGTACATTGGTAAATATTTGTAATGTATTTCAGCCATCAGATTCTCTTCTGACATCACACATTAGGGGGCATTTGTCATAACCCTAAATTGCACCATACATGCATACCTGGCATCAAGCCATCTTACTTGCTATTTTTTCCAAGCCATCACTGAAAGATCTTCTTAAAAAACACTATTTTTGAAGATGTGTGTGCCCTGCACCACTAATGCCCGCATGTGTATGCTTGTTGCACCACTACAGCTCACATATGTACACTAGCTACACCAATATAGCTCGCGTATACCCACAAAAGTTGCAAAAAATAAAAATTTGCAAGGGGATACAGGCTTTTAGGTAGTTTCCTAACCAATTGACCGCCCATAGCCCATCACCCAACCAAATAACTATCTTTTTGGCATATAAAATAAGGTGTTGGGGTCCCATTCCTACAAGAAGCATGAAAGCAGTGAAACTCTTCCCATTTCATAATCCCCCCTTGCCCCAAGATTTTGCAACCACTTGTGAGTTTTGAGCCAGAATTCCCTATTCTAGCCTTTTTCCTCCATTACTAGCCTAATCCATTTCCTAGAGAGAGATGAAGAGGAGAAAGATACATGGAAGTAGTCGGAGCTTCGTGAAGAGGATCCCGGGACTAGGTTCGAGGAGCAGTCACCGATCTTGTTTTGTAAGTGACTTTGTGAGATTAATATAAATAAGTACTTTTTTCATCCCGCCACATGATGTGTTCAATATTTATGTTTGATTTACATTTTGTTATGACGTCTAACCCACTAATTCATATATAGAATACATGTTCATAGTTTCTTGTTTGTCTTTTGGTGAATGCAGGTCATCCTTGGGAGGAGACTTGCAGTCAGGAAACAACTGAGCATGAAGGGATCGACATCGGACGTGGAGTTTAAGGTAAGACTATCGGATCCCTATACTTTGTACTTTATACATGAATGTGGGGTACTATCAGGATAGTTGTTAAAAGTAGGAGACTTTAGACAGTTAGCTCTGTCTGCACTTTAGAACCCTAGTGTCATCCGTAGGGGGGTTTTCCTGCTATAGCACACCTCAAATATGTTTCCAAACATTTGTTGACAACTTCAGTTTGACCATCAGTCTGGGGATGATAAGTTGTGATGAGATGCATTTGGGTGCCTTGTAGTTTGAACAGTTCTTGCCAAAAATTGTTGGTGAAAGTTGGATCGCGATCATAAACAATAGAATGTGGAATGCCATGAAGATTGAAGACCTGATCCATGAAAAGTTGAGCCACAATGGATGTTGTAAATGGGTGTTGAAGAGCAAATAAATGAGCATACTTGGAAAGACGATCAACTACCATCATGATGACTGATTTATTGCCCAATTTAGGTAAGCCTACAATTAAATCCATAGAGATATCCCACCAAATAATAGATGGAATCAGAAGCGGTTGTAGTGTGCTAGGAGATTTGAGTGTTTCTCTTTTTTTGCATTGACACACATCACATTCAACCACAAAATTATGAATGTCCTATTTCATACCCTCCCCCAAAAAAGAACATTTGACCTGGTCATAGGTTGTGGTAAACCCTGAGTGCCCAGCTATGCGTGTATCATGAAGCTCAGAAAGTACTATGGATTTAAGTTTTTATTGTTTACTTAAATACAAACGACCTTTGTATCGAAGCTCATCATTGAGCCAAGAGTACCCTGGGGAAACTAGAGAATTGGACTACAATTTTTGTATCAGATGTGAACTTTTGGGATCGTGTAGCCGTTCCTGGTGAACAACTTGGAGCCAATCTGGTACAATGAAAGAGAGAGAAAAAAGGGACCCTTCATCTTCATATTTTCTGAGAAGTGCATCAACAATCACATTGTCTTTTCCTTTCTTGTAAATGATCTAATAATAATATCCAAAGAGATTAGTCACCCATTTTTATTGCTTGGGGGAGGAAAGGCATTGTTCCAAAAAATACTTGAGGCTTTGATGATTTGTCTTAATTTGGAAGCATTTCCCCAATATATAAGGGCGCCAAATATCCACGGCATGCATAATAGCCAACATTTCCTTTTCATCGATTGATTTTCCCAAATTTCTCTCAGATAGTTGTTTGTTGTTAAAGGCCAAAGGTCGACCCTCTTGCATAAGGACATCACCAATTCCTTCCCTGGAAGCATCACATTCCAGGAAAAAGGTCTTTGTGAAATAAGGAAGGGCTAGGACTAGAGTGGTGCACATGGCCATCTTCAAGGTTTGAAAATCCTGAGCAGCTGCTGGAGTCCAAGTTAAAGAATTATTTTTAAGGAGTGCATTGAGAGGTGCTGCAATATTTCCATAATTCTTAACAAACTTGCGATAATAGCATGTTAAACCTAGAAATCCCCACAAGATTTTGAGAGTCTTTGGGTGAGGCCAGTCTTTCATAGCTTCAATATTTTTAGGATCCACCTTGATGCCGACCTTGCCAATAAGATGACCCAAGTACTCGACTTTCAAGGCACCAAAAGAACATTTAGATTGTTTCAGGAAAAGTTGGTGCTGAGAGAATAGATGGAGAACTCGATCCACATGATCAAGATGGGTCGTCCAAGTTTTTTTGTAGATGAGGATATCATCAAATAAAACTAAGACAAAATGACGGAGAAAAGGATGGAAGACATGATTCATGAGGTTCTGGAAAGTGGAGGGAGAATTACACAAGCCAAAGGGCATGACCAAAAACTCATAGTGGTGCTCATGAGTTCTAAAGGTAGTATTAGGAATGCCTGCCTCTTTCATACGGATCTAGTGGTAGCCAGAACAAATATCAAGTTTAGTAAAGAACTGGGCACCACACAATTCATCCAAGAGGTCATCAATGATAGGAATGGGAAATTTTTCTTTAATGGTGAGTTTGTTGATGGCACAGAAGTTAGGAAACATGCACCAAGAACCTTCTTTCTTAAGGACCATGACCACAGGAGAAGAGTAGGAGCTCATACTAGGGAGGATAACACCTGCGTTGAGCAGTTCTTGAACTATTTTCTCAATTTCATTTTTTTGGGAAAAGGGGTGATGATAGGGACAAATATTGGGAGGAAGGCTGCCTAGGACAAGGGAAATGGAATGATCATGAACAAAATGGGAAGGAGGGATTCCTTGGGGAGTGGAAAAAACCACTTGATGTTTATAGAGGATGGATTGGAGGTCCTGCGGCACAAAGGGTGTCTCAGTTGCTTGTACGGTATGGAGTTGGGGAATAATGCCAGAATGACCTTTTTTGAGAAAAAATTTCATGCGATGGGAACTAATGATCTCCAGGGAACCGACAGTGATGCCTTGAAACTTATATTGTTGGACCTCCTGGTAGAATTGCATGGTTAATTCCTTAAAATACATGAGAATGGGACCCAAATTCCTTAGCCATTATGCACCCAACACAATGTCACAACTGCCCATGTCGATAGAAAACATATGAGATTTTAGGTGGTAGTCACCAATTTGGAGATGCACATTTTCACAACACCCTCCACATTTCATGGACCCACCATTAGCAATCATGATTTGGAAATTATTGACTGCATGGATATAACAATTAGTTTCTTGGGCAATGCGGAGATCAAAAAATTTATGGTTGCTTCCACTATCAACAAGAATGATGACCTTCCTATGCTTGATGCAACCAATTAGCTTGAGGGTTTGGGGAGCAGAGAATCCAGTGAGAGCATTTAGCAAAATGACCAGTTCTACTTTGGGAGGGTATGAGGGAGGGGTTATGTTAGTGGGTTCAAGTGACATAGACACAAGGGGAGCCTCAACATCCTCTTCCGAAACATCCTCCGAGATGGCCATAAAAATATTTTGTTCCTTAAACTTGTGTCCCAGAAAATATTTGTCATCACAATTACAACAAAGGCCTTTGAGTTGGTGTTCAACCATTTTAGCCCTAGTCAATTTCTGGATCTTTAGTGGAGTAGAAGGAGGAGTGGGAGTTACTGGTTTAGTGGGAGGAATAAAGGAGGGTTTTTTGTTTTGAGAAGAGACAACCTGTTGTGCTTCTTTAGCTCTTTTATTAGTGTCCACCCAACTCTAAGGCTGAGCCATGAGGACATGATCACAAATCTCATACTTGAGGCCACTGATAAACAATTCTCATAAAAAAGCATCAGACATGCCCTCTATATGAAAATTCAGTCTCTCAAAAGAAGCTATAAAGTCTTCCACGGTGCCAGATTGTTTCAACTTTGTCAAACGACGTAAATGGTTGGTGTCAGTTTCAAAGCGTTCATAGAGATCTGCCACAAAATGTGTCCAAGCCACATACCCTTGGCAGGTATTTTTTATCCATTGCCACCATTTCCAATGTTCTTGATCTAGATGGAGAACACCATACCAGAGTTTGGCCAACTCATCCGTAATTCCATACAAAGAGAAATAATGTTACATTTGAGTTACCTAGCCAGTGGGATCAGATTCATCAAATTTGGTCACATCCACACGCAGAAGGTGTAGGTCACACTGAAAGTGATGGGGCTGAAAATTATGGGAATGATAGAAAGTTTCACCTTCGATATGCAAAGGTGGGTCAGATACGAGAATATCTGCAGGGATATGTAGCTTGGCGCAGATCATCGTAGTGATAGATTCAAGTTGGGTATTAATGTATTTTTTGAGCTTGTCTTTGAGTTCCGTGATTGAGGTGACGATGGAAGAATGCATATTTTGATTGATGGTGGCAATATTGGCACTGAGTGGTCGCACTTCTTGTTGAGTTTTTGTGAAATTAGAGTGCAAGGTAGTGAATCGAGCTTCCAAGTCTTGTCTACGGGTATGGGCCATGATGACGAGGGAACACGAAAAGGAGCGGGTAGGACCACAACGAAATTGGGTTATGGGTGAAGTGTATCACAACGATCAAGGTGATGAGTGGAATGAAATGGGGTAAAGCCAAAATAAGGGTGTTGGAAGGAGGACGGGTCCACAAGAAAAAACAAATTCTGAAAAATTATAGGTATGACTGTGGAGTTATACTTTGATCTGAATAATACTGCAGTGATGAAATGCCCAAATGATTAACAGGAATAAATGTGTAGAAATTTCACAACTCGAATGCAGGAGACACAGTTACGCCACAATAGATCTTGTCTGTTCTTTTTTTGATTCCATCCCAAGGGTTAGGTATTCAAGGGTTTTCCCCGTGTTATAGCTCTCTAATATACGTGCGGGGTCCAATAGTAGTACTCAGCCCAATATCTTAGAAAACCAAATAAGGAGGCTAGACTGTTCCCTTAGCCATACTACTTGACTACCCACGTATTAGAGAGTATCTTCCAAAGTATTGTTCTTGGTGACACTATAACAGTAAGGCAATCGATCGGTTTATCTATGGAGGGCTTCAAGAGATCTAGGTCAATCTGTATACATGTGTTGTCTGATGCACTACCACTCGAAGGGGTACCAATAGGGGTTACAAGGGTGGCCAAGAGATGTGCGCTTAAGTACCACTTGTATTTCCTACGTGTATGAATCCCGAACCGCGGGTTTATGTGCATAACAATAGATCTCTATAGCTTAAAGATGCCAGAATACGTATCTACCCTGAAAAAAAAATTAACCCACAATTTTCTACCAAGTAAGGTTCTCTAATACCACTTGTAATATTCCCAATACAAAAAAGTATGCAGAAAAAAAAATAGCTAGAAATGGCAGATGAACAACAATATAACCAGAACAACACCACAATAATACTAAAACGATACCATAAGAACACCAGAAAGAGCACTTTGATTACTGAGAGCAATGTTCACTTGCTTCTTCGAGGTGGAAACCTCCAGCAGAGTAGAGCTCTATTACAATAATATCCAAGACAAGAATTCTCATACCCTCAACTCCTATTTATACTAAATATGTCTATCAAAAGAACCATCTAGAGGAAGATCCTTCTAGAAGAGGAAGCTTCTATTAGGTCTTCTTACATTGGACTTATTCTTCCTTATTTCTAGGCCTTATTAATATTGAATTTTATTACATGGAAATATATTATTCTACCTACGTGAGGGGTTAGGTCCCTAACAGTCACTGAAATAAGGGAATCTTCCCATAAGATTTCACATCTCCTAGAAGTCTCTGACGCTACAAGATAGTCTTCTCAAATCATGGCTTTTGTCTATCAGTTATGGAAGACGTCTCTTTTCTCATATGATCCTCTCTAAGATCAGGCTCACTCTAAGTCTGCGTGCTCCCTCTGAGGATATATAATCTTCGGAGACATCTGCTCCCTCTGATATGGCTCATTAAAGCTATATGGATTTTCATCCTGCAAAGTGTCACGAGATTATGCTAGTCTCTTCCTGGTTACTGCATTGATTCTAGGTAGGACCTTCTGGCTCTACTAACTCTTCTTGATGATCTAAAGAGTGATCAATTGTACTAGAGGGATTTGTTATGTTATCTTTGGATCCTTCTACTCCTCATGTTTTATCTTCATATGAGATGTTGTTTATCTAGAAAAAGTAGCTTCTTCTTCTTCTTCTTCTTCGGTAAATGGATGTATATGGTCATGTATACAACTTGGATAGTCTTCTTTTTGTCTCATCTAATAGGTTTCCTCTTGTAGCCGTCACTATAGCTCCCTCAAGGTTATCACCTATGAACTGCCAAGAACAAGAGCAATAGGGGAGAAACAATAGACAAGAATAATACACTTTATAATAATAATAATAATAATAGTGAGAATGATCATCACAGTATCTCCTTCAGAGCTATCACTTGTGACCTGCCTGTAACAAGGGTAAAAATTAAGAAATATAATAATAAGGAATGAAAGAAACACTCTTCTAGTGTTGTGATCAATCATTCCTCCATGGTAACCTAGAAACAAAACAATAAGTTTCTCCTAGAGGAGATGTTAGTTATATCTATTGATTTTTCAATGAGTAAGGTTAAGCATGAAGTTCATTACATTTTTATCATTTAACCATAACCATTAATGTTGCAACAACCAGGATCACAAGAAGAATCACCATGCACAAGAACACAAGAAGCATCCTGGGAAACCCTTCTCAACAAGGGAAGAAAACCCATCCAAATCCTTTGCTATATTCCTCAAGAGAAATACCTTCACCACTGAGAAAAACATAGCACACAAGAGGGTTCTCAAACCCTAGAAGACTAGCACCCAAGAGAGGTGTGCACTTTTCCCAAGAAGGCGTACTTGCTGAAATTTCCAAACTCACATGAAAGATATGTTTCCTCAATGGGGAATTTACCTTTACTTATACTAACCTGAACCTGTCAACAGAAGTGCCTATTGTCACAATAGGGCCGACCTCACTAGTTTATAATATAATTAATATTAACTAGAATAATTATATTTTACATTAATTACAAGCCACATTTAAAGTGGGGCCAACCTGTACCCTTTACATTACAATTAGGGTTACAGGAAGGTATGAATATTTGAACAATATAACAAGGGATCTGATACACCCACTAGTGTTCATCCATTAGGGGCACATCCATAGGGATTTCCATATCTCTGGCTCACTACATAACACATAAGAACCACTTATTCACTAGTGCTCAGCCACTAGGATCACATTCACCTATGCTCGTCCACAGGCACATCCACTAAACAGATCTTCTTTCCCACTGCATTACACGGGAGAGTCATCTTTAGTTTCTCGTCAACTCTTCTGCTCAAAGGAGGCTAATACATCATCTTCATTTGTGTTCTCATTATGATGCACCTAGCACTTTGGGATTTCACACGTTCACCTTGTGCTCAGCGACAGGAGCATCCAACTCTATAGATCACTTTTCTCACTCTGTTAATCTAGAGTTCTTCTCAACTCTTTGTATGGAGGAGGTCATCTCTATGTTCCAACTCTGTCTCGGATAGGAACCACACACCCCTCTCAGGTTTGTAAGCTAGAGAATATCTCACATAGCTGCAATGATCAACATCTCTCAGGTTTGTAAGCTGGAGAATGTCTCACATAGCTGCAATCATCAATAGTCCCTCTTAGCTAGGGTGGTATTCTTCATCAAGTCAAGTCTCACATGTATGTACTTTGAATTTTTTCTTGGCTGGAGTCATCAACACTTCCTCTCAACTAGGGAGGCATTCTTCACCTAGTTAGTTTGGTGAAGATGTCTGCAATCTGCTCATGTGTAGGAAGGTACTACATGTGTTTGATTTTCTTCTGCATCATATCTCTGATATAAGGATAAATCTCATTGTTTTTTGATCCATCAGGAAATACTGGGTTCTCAATGAGCTTTACACATGACTCTTGGTTATCATCATAGGATCCATCTCATGGTCAAGTAAATTTGTTAGAAGCTTTTGAGGCCACATTGCTTCGCACACTTGATGCTATATGCTCTTCCTATGTGGTACTCAGGGCCACAGAGTTTTGTTTCTTGCTGCATCAGGAAACTATGGAAAAATTCACAGTAGAGAAACAACCAAATGTGCTCTTCCGGTCCACTATACTTTCTTCTCAATTTGAATCAGCATATCCTACAAACTCAAGTTCACATTGGAGTCATATCTCAGGCCATATCCAACTGTGTCTTGTATATATCTCAATACATGTTTTGTTGTTGTATGGTGATTCTGTCTTGGTTGACTCATGAAATGACTAAGCTCATTCACTGCATGGAATGAATCAATTATGGTGTTAACTAGATACATCAGTGATCCAATCAGTTGTGGACCAGTCTCGTCTGAATCATCATCAATATTTTTCTTTAAATCTATCACAGTGGATTTTGCATTCTATCATACTGAACTTCTTTAATATTTTCACTGTATATTTTCCTTGACTCAGGAAAATCTCATCGGTCTTATGTCATACTTCTTGTCCCAAGAAGTAGTGCTTACTTATATCCAATAACTTGTATCTCGAATTCAGAAGATAGGGATTACTTGTATCCAATAACAAGGCTTTCTGAACAAGTCATCAAAATTAGGCTCTCGTCACCAACACTGTAATAATATGGGTTTTGGATTAGCAACACTCTTTACTGAGATTTAAACTCATCAAGAATCCATTCATCTGATAATGGTAGTATAGATGGAAATCTAATGGTCTCATTGAATCAAGTTTATCATCATAGAAAAATCCCTGTGTTTGTAAGAGTCATCTAGTTTTGTATTTCTTGCACTTCCTATCAACTGCACGATTTCTCTACTTGGAAGTTTTCACAGACTTCCCTTTTGGTTTCTGAATAATATCTTATACATCATTCTTTAAGATATACTGGTATTCTTATGTTATGGCATCTTTCCATATTTATTTCTCCTTTTGTTTCTTCAATGAAATGGTTCATGACTGGAGGATAGTTTTCAAAACTCTTTTTCTTTATCAAGGTGTCCCTTGAGGGACTTGTGTGTCTCCCTGTCTTCTAGCAGAGTTTTGTAGATCCCGGGGATGCATTTTATGCCCCGCTGTAATATCTCTAGTTATATCAACTGGAGCAACCAGATTAGTTGGAATAATGTTCGTCTCCCTCTGAACTGCTGAAGGGGAAGAAGGTAATATCTCACTGTCAATATACATCTAAGGTTCTCTAGGTTTTTTGAATGGGTATCTCTTCTTTAAGGACAACGTCTCTGTTTTTTCTCGTATAATAATAAATTAAATATGGTTTGGACTCCTGTATCAGGGATAATGGTCCAAGTCTTTGAGGGCTCCCATACTAGGGATAATATCCTTCTTTTATTCAAAAATGCAATCAACTATAAAGATAGAAATCCATTGATTTACCTGGTTTGTAGTCATGCTTTGGTTTTTAGAGGAAGTACTTCTCCTCTCTCTTATCTTCATTCTTTTGAGGTGGATCTGGATCAATGTTAGTGGTAGAAGCATATTGCCTTGCCTTCTTCCTGGTTGGATAGTTTCTTGCATAGTGTCCATATTTGTCACATCTTAAGCACTGAATTTCTGAAACATCTCTTCTTTGATAACCTGGATTTGATGAAGACTTTTCATCTTTAAATGTTTTCCTGTAATTGCTTTTGAATTTTCCTCCTTTATTTGTATGAAGTGCAAGATCATGATTTTCTTCTGAGGAGTCTTCCACTCCTTTATTTCTATGTATAAGTTCCTCTTGAGTACAATCTATCCATAGATGATCAAATGTTAGTAGAGCTTCTCTTCCACTGATACTCTAAAGGAAAGGATCCCACATTTTTGGAAGGTTGTTGAGAGTGGTTAATACAATTTCTCTATCAGACATGATTTCTCCAATGGTCTCTAGTTGTTCTTTAATCTCTGATATCTTCATAAAGAGGATGGAAACTGTGTCACCTTTCGCCAACTTGGTACTTTGAAGTTGGCTCTTCAAGGTAAGAGCTCTGAGGGTGTTGTCACTTTCAAACATTTATTTTAATTCTTCATACCTATCATAAGTTGTCTTCAGGTTGGCAATACGAGGTAAGAGATGATCTCTTACTGAGTAGATTATTAATTTTCTTGCTTTGACATCTTCTTCCTTTCTTATCTTCTTCTCTACATTTGTAGTTGTGTCTGGTAAGGTTTTAGTTACGACATCCAAGAGGTCATAGTCTTCAAGGGTGACCTAAAGACTTGATTTCTAGGAGATGAAGTTGCTTGCTCCATCAAGCCTATCTTCTACTAAGGCTCTGTTCTTCATTTGATTGGTTTCTTAAAACTCTCGCCAACTGGATTTTGAAAACCTAATGATTAGGTTGAATTAGTAACCTTGAATTATGTTTGTATTATGACTGCCAACAATCAACTTGATAGTGTCACAGAGATGTTTTCTAATTTAATAAAAACTTTTCTTCATAAATCTAAGATTAATATTCTGCAGGAAATTTCGGCACCCTAGAAACCCTAGGGACAAAAACTCAAAATTCTCAGAATTTGATTTTAATAGCTTCTGGAGATGTGATGAACGACTTTATACTCTTATATGCTAAACATATCCCCAACGTCTAGGTATTAATGTCTAGAGCACCACAGAAAGGAGGGTCATACAGATTTTTCTTGGAAACCCTAGGAGGGTTGTACGGTTCTGCAAAAAAGAGAGGAGAATTGGTAGATGCTTGTGCAATGGGTTATTTCAAGACCTATGCTATGATACCATGTTTATTTTCCAATGACCAAGGTTAAACATGAATTTTATTCCATTTTTATCATTTAACCATAACCATTAATGTTGCAGCAACCAAGATCACAAGAAGAAGCACCATGCACAAGAACACAAGAAGTATATTGGGAAACCCTTCTCAACAAGGGAAGAAAACCCAGCCAAAGCCTTTTATATATTATTCAATACAAATACCTTCACCACCAAGAAAAACCTAGCACATAAGAGGGTTCTCAAACCCTAGAAGACTAGCACCCAAGAGAGGTGTGCACTTTTCCCAAGAAGGCGTACTTGCTAAAATTTCCAAACTCACATGAAAGATATGTTTCCTCAATGGGGAATTTACCTTTACTTATACTAACCTAAGCCTATCAATAGAAGTTTCTATTGGCACAAAAGGGCTGACCGCACTAGCTTTTAATATAATTAATATTAACTAGATTAATTATCTTTTACATTAATTACCAGTCACATTTAAGGTGGGGCCGACCTGTACCCTTTACATTACAATTAGGGTTACAGGCATGTATGAATCTTTGAACAATATAGAAATGGATCTGATACACCCACTAGTGTTCATCCACTAGGGGCACATCCATAGGGATGTCCATATCTCTGGCTCTCTGAATTACACAGAAGAACCACTTCTTCACTAGTGCTCGGCCACTAGGATCATGTTCATCTGTGCTTGTTCACATGAACTTCCACTCAACAGATATTATTTTCCACTGCATTACACAGGAGATTCATCTGGAGTTTCTCATCAAATATTCTACTTAGAGGAGGCTAATACATCATCTTCATTTCTGTTCTCATGATGATGCACCCAACACTTTGGGATTTCACATGTTCACCTTGTGCTTAGCCACAGGCACGTCCAACTCTGCAGATCACTTTTATCACTGTGTTAATCTGGATTTCTTCTCAACTCTCTGTATGGAGGAGGTCATCTCTATGTTCCATCTTTGTCTCAGATAGGAACCACACACCCCTCTAAGGGGATTTATCTTAGGTTTGTAAGCTGGAGAATATCTCACATAGCTGCAATGATCAACATCTCTCAGGTTTGTAAGTTGGAGAATGTCTCACACAGCTGCAATCATCAACAGTCCCTCTCAGCTAGGGAGGTATTCTTCATCAAGTCAAGTCTCACATGGATGTACTTTGAATTTTGTCTTGGCTGGAGTCATCAAAACTTCCTCTCAACTAGGGAGGCATTCTTCACCTAGTTAGTTCAGTGAAGATGTCTGCAAGCTACTCATGTGTAGGAAGGTACTACATGTATTCGATTTTCTTTTGCATCATATCTCTGATATAAGGATAAATCTCATTATTTTTGGATCCATCAGGAAATACTAGGTTCTCAATGAGCTTTACACACGACTCTTGGTTATCATCATAGGATCCATCTCATGGTAAAGTAAATTTTTCAGAAGCTTGTGAGGCCACATTTCTTCGCACATTGATGCTATATGCTCTTCCTATGTGGTACTCAAGGCCACAGAGTTTTGTTTCTTGCTGCATCAGGAAACTATGGAAAATTTCACGGTAGAGAAACAACCGGATGTGCTCTTCCGGTCCACTGTACTTTCTTCTCAATCTGAATCGTCATATCCTGCAAACTCAAGTTCACATTGGAGTCATATCTCAGGCCATATCCAACTGTGCCTTGTATATATCTCAATACATGTTTTGTTGTTGTATGGTGAGTCTGTCTTGGTTGACTCATGAAATGAATAAGCTCATTCACTGCATGGCATGAATCAAGTCTGGTGTTAACCAGATACATCAGTGATCCAATTAGTTGTGGACCAGTCTTGTCTGAATCATCATCAATATTTTTTTTTAAATCTATCATAGTGGATTTTGTATTATGTCATACTAAACTTCTTTAATATTTTCACTGTATATTTTCCTTCACTCAGGAAAATCTCATTGGTCTTCTGTCATACTTCTTGTCCCAAGAAGTAGTGATTACTTGTATCCAATAACTTGTATCTCGAATTTAGAAGTCAGGGATTACCTGTATCCAATAACAAGGCTTTCTGAACAAGTCATCAAAATTAGGCTCTCGTCACCAACACTGTAATAATATGGGTTTTGGATCAACAATACTCTTTGCTGAGATTTAAACTCATCAAGAATCCATTCATCTAATAATGGTAGTATAGATGGAAATGTAACGGTCTCATTGAATCAAGTTTATCATCATAGAAAACTCCTTGTGTTTGTAAGAGTCCTCTAGTTTTGTATTTCTTGCACTTCCTATCAATTGCACACTTTCTCTACTTGGAAGTTTTCACAGACTTCCCTTTTCATTTCTGAATAATATCTTATACATAATTCTTTAAGATATATTGGTATTCTTATGTTATGGCATCTTGCCATATTTATTTCTCCTTTTGTTTCTTCAATGAAATGGTTCATGACTGGAGGATAGTTTTCAAAACTCTTTTTCTTTATCAAGGTGTCCCTTGAGGGACTCGTGTGTCTCCCTATCTTCTAGCAGAGTTTTGTAGATCCCGGGGATGCATTTTATGCCCCGCTGTAATATCTCTAGTTATATCAACTGGAGCAACCAGATTAGTTGGAATAATGTCCGTCTCCCTCTGAACTTTTGAAGGGGAAGAAGGTAATATCTCACTGTCAATATCCATCTAAGATTCTCTAGGTTTTTTGAATGGGTATCTCTTCTTTAAGGACAACGTCTCTGTTTTTTCTCATATAATAATAAATTAAATATGGTTTGGACTCCCGTACCAGGGATAATGGTCCAAGTCTTTGAGGCTCCCATACTAGGGATAATATCCTTCTTTTATTCAAAAATGTAATCAACTATAAAATTAGAAATCCATTGATTTACCTGGTTTGTAGTCATGCTTTGGTTTTTAGAGGAAGTACTTCTCCTCTCTCTTCTCTTCATTCTTTTGAGGTGGATCTGGATCAACGTTAGTGGTAGAAGCATATTTCCTTGCCTTCTTCCTGGTTGGACAATTTCTTGCATAGTGTCCATATTTGTCACATCTTAAGCACTGAATTTCTGAAACATCTCTTCTTTGATAACCTGGATTTGATGAAGACTTTTCATCTTTAAATGTTTTCCTGTAATTGCTTTTGAATTTTCCTCCTTTCTTTGTATGAAGTGAAAGATCATGATTTTCTTCTGAGGAGTCTTCCACTCCTTTATTTCTATGTATAAGTTCCTCTTGAGTACAATCTATCCATAGATGATCAAATGTTAGAAGAGCTTCTCTTCCACTGATACTCTGAAGAAAAGGATCCCACATTTTTGGAAGGTTGTTGAGAGTGGTTAATACAATTTCTCTATCAGACATGATTTCTCCAATGGTCTCTAGTTGTTCTTTAATCTCTGATATCTTCATAAAGAAGATGGAAACTATGTCACCTTTCGCCATCTTGGTACTTTGAAGTTGGCTCTTCAAGGTAAGAGCTCTGAGGGTGTTTTCACTTTCAAACATTTATTTTAATTCTTCATACCTATCATAAGTTGTCTTCAGGTTGGCAATACAAGGTAAGAGATGATCTCTTACTGAGTAGATGATTAATTTTATTGCTTTGACATCTTCTTCCTTTCTTATCTTCTTCTCTACATTTGTAGTTGTGTCTGGTAAGGTTTTAGTTACCACATCCAAGAGGTCATAATCTTCAAGGGTGACCTAAAGACTTGATTTCTGGGAGCTGAAGTTACTTGCTCCATCAAGCCTATCTTCTACTAAGGCTATGTTCTTCATTTGATTGGTTTCTTAAAACTCTTGCCAACTGGATTTTGAAAACCTAATGATTAGGTTGAATTAGTAACCTTGAATTATGTTGGTATTATGACTGCCAACAATCAACTTGATAGTGTCACAGAGATTCTTTCTAATTTAATAAAAATGTTTCTTCAGAAATCTAAGATTAACATTCTGCAGGAAATTTCGGCACCCTAGAAACCCTAGGGACAAAAACTCAAAATTCTCAGAATTTGATTTTAATAGCTTCTGGAGATGTGTTGAAGGAATTTATACTCTTATATGCCAAATATATCCCCAACGTCTAGGTATTAAGGTCTAGAACACCACAGAAAGGAGGGTCATACAGATTTTTTTTTGAAACCCTAGGAGGGTTGTACGGTTCTGCAAAAAAGAGAGGAGAATTGGTAGATGCTTGTGCAATACGTTCTTTCAAGACCTATGCTATGATACCATGTTTATTTTCCAATGACCAAGGTGAAGCATGAATTTTATTCCATTTTTATCATTTAACCATAACCATTAATGTTGCAGCAACCAAGATCACAAGAAGAAGCACCATGCACAAGAACACAAGAAGTATCCTGGGAAACCCTTCTCAACAAGGGAAGAAAACCTAGCCAAAGCCTTTTCTATATTATTCAATACAAAGACCTTCACCACTAAGAAAAACCTAGCACACAAGAGGTTTTTCAAACCCTAGAAGACTAGCACCCAAGAGAGGTGTGCACTTTTCCCAAGAAGGCGTACTTGCTAAAATTTCCAAACTCACATGAAAGATATGTTTCCTCAATGGGGAATTTACCTTTGCTTATACTAACCTAAACCTATCAATAGAAGTGTTTATTGGCACAAAAGGGCCGACCTCACTAGCTTATAATATAATTAATATTAACTAGATTAATTATCTTTTACATTAATTACTAGTCACATTTAAGGTCGGGCCGACCTGTACCCTTTACATTACAATTAGGGTTACAGGCATGTATGACTCTTTGAAAAATATAGAAAGGGATCTGATACACCGACTAGTGTTCATCCACTAGGGGCACATCCATAGGTATGTCCATATCTCTGGCTCACTGAATTACATAGAAGAACCACTTCTTCACTAGTGCTCGACCACTAGGATCACGTTCATCTACGCTCGTTCACATGAACTTCCACTCAACAGATATTATTTTCCACTGCATTACACAGGAGATTCATCTGGAGTTTCTCATCAACTCTTCTACTCAGAGGAGGCTAATACATCATCTTCATTTCTGTTCTCATGACGATGCACCCAACACTTTGGGATTTCACATGTTCACCTTGTGCTTAGCCACAGGCACCTTCAACTCTGCAGATCACTTTTATCACTGTGTTAATCTGGATTTCTTCTCAACTCTCTGTATGGAGGAGGTCATCTCTACGTTCCATCTTTGTCTCAGATAGGAACCACACACCCCTCTCAGGGGATTTATCTCAGGTTTGTAAGCTGGAGAATATCTCACATAGCTGCAATGATCAACATCTCTCAGGTTTGTAAGATGGAGAATGTCTAACATAACTGCAATCATCAACCATATCTAGTAAATGATTACAGTAAGAATTTATCTCAATATTGCTCACTTTTTACCAAGTAATCAATAATAAAACTTTTCAAAAGATCATTTATCTTGCAAATACCCTTCAAAAATAATGATACAGTTTAAACATATGTAAGTACATACCTTTGGCAGAATCGACAGGTAGTGGCACCATCTGGTAGCAACGGAAATAAATAACGAACCTTTAAAAACTTCAAAGGTGCTTCAACTTGTAACTTAAAGTTAGCTAGAGATTTGATAGGGTAAGGCACACTAGGACAATAAAAATGAGTCCCAACACTTTAAAACAACTTTCAATGCAATTGGTACTGCAATTGGTGTTGGCACTGCAACTGATGTTGCAACTAGCATGAAGGAACTGACACGAAGGAACTGGCACTACAACTGCAACTGGTACTACAAATACAATTGGTACTGCAACTGCAACTACAACTTAGAGTTTTATGATGAAACCCTAATTTCTCTAACTTCATATTTTGGAATTATGATCTAGGGACTAGATGCACCCTCCTATGGTGAGTTCCTAGTAGTGGTTAATTTCTCCAACGTCCTCCTGAAACAAGGAAAATGTCACACTTACGGTTTACACAGAAACCCTAATTTTTCAACAGTTGCAATACTGAAACTGAATCTTGGAGCTAAAGATAGCCACTTCTTATAAACTTTGAGTTGGTCTCTTTCAGGCTTGCTCTGATTCCATGTTAATGTTTTACTTATACAACTTGCAGTTACAATTCTTATTTATTATTATAATAATTTATCATATTAGTTGCATAAATAAGATCACTGAAAGAGAGGCAATCACAGAAACAATAGAGACACACAAATTATCCTGGGAAACCCTCATGGGGGAGAAAACCTAGCTAAAATTTCCTCAATATAAATAGACCAAAGACCAAACATAATCTCCTCCTTTACTCCTTCACTAGGAAGAGTAGCACACCACTTGACCAAGAAATACCAAGAGATAGACTAGAACCCTCCTTGACATCACCCCCAATTGTAGTAGGTTCTCCTCCAAGACTTGCGCACTGCAGAGCTGGGTGTTTTGTACAAACGAGGTGTTGGCCCTCTTATCCCCTAGCCTAGGGATAACTAAGGAGATTATTTCTTGAGGCCCACAAGTCCTAGACATGGAGTACCAAGAGCCATATTTCCTTGAGCCTAGCCATGGAGGGCTCATATTTCTTCTTCAGTGCCTCCATCTTGTTAGCAGTAGCAACATCCATCCTATTATCACATATTCCTGTCAAAGCCTTGGGGGTCTGTGTTTTCTTCTGGTGTCTGTAAATTTTGCTTGTTTCCTCCCCTTTGTCGACTCAATTGTTGTTTTCCTTTCCCATCCCGACATGTATTTCTCTTTCATCCACAGTCATCCTTCTTGATTGACTAAGTCTTTCCTTGTCAATGTTCCTGGAAGCAATCGACCCTTAATTCAGTTGTCTATTCTAAAGGCCAATCCCTCCTCCCTTTGACATCCGTCACTGAACCTTTTCCTTCCCAAGCCTAATTTTGGTCGAACAAATCCTCATTTCCATTGTCTACAGCACTGAAAGAAGCTAACAACAACACCAAACAAGTGAGCGGGAAAAGACTAGGTTCCACAGAGAGGATCTATCATCGAGGCAGATCGGCAGTCATCGGGTAAGCCGAAGCTGTGGAGTTGCCTAAAGTTTAGCACCTTGGCTCGTCCCTAATGGCCAAAGTCATGATTTAAATTTGTGCCATCTGATCCAGGTGGGGAACAAGTGGTATCCAGTTGTGCTATCTCGGGAGTCGACATTTCGGGGTTCTCGTCAACAAGAAAACTCACAGCCTTACACCCCGAACTGAGAAATCCTGGGAGCCCGACCCATGGTCATATTGAAAGGGATGGGCCAGTAAAAGCAGGGGGTGCATAGCCATGGTGGCCCATAGTAAAATGATAGCCATACCAGTCTGGGCCATCCAAGTAGCAGATGAATGGCGCTTTATTACACCGCATCGCAATTTCGGTTATCCCGATTCTAAGCGACAGAGGGTCACCCTTCCATTTGCATTAGGAATCGTTGAAATGTGAAGTTAGAAAGAGCCAAAGGGGTCTGCCCCATGGTCCTTGCACCCAGTCACAAGATAGCAGAGATGGAATGTAGGGGGGTAGTTGAGATCTGTGCACCCAGATTTGACGATCGTCGAGCATATTTGGGGCTTCAACATGCGCACGGGATAAAAAGGGAGAGCGGGCCGGGGAAAAAAACCATGATATTTTAAGGTGCTATGTGTCAGCCAAAGACACACATCAGGGCTAAAGGAAAGAAGCTCTAAACCGCTTTCCGAACCCCCCTGATCCTATCCAAGGCCGACAAGTGGCCACCTCTCAGTCATCCCGTGAGAGCCTGTCTCCCACTCCTTCTCTCTGCCCCGCCCATTGCATCCGCCCTCTCATTTATTGACATGTGTCTCTCTAGTATTTACCACCTATGTTGATTATCCCCCTGCCTCACCCCCACTACCGCAGACACTCCTTCGCCTCCACGTCCCACCCCTTCACCACATTACCTTCGTCCCATTATGCCTCATCTTCTGCCTATGTCACCCCATAGTTCCTTTCCAACCTTCATATCTCTTCCACACCCCCATCACCCACTGTTCCAAAAGATACTCATCCACGCCCACAGTTGCATGGTCATCCCTGCAAGTGTCCAACTCAGCTCCATGTGGTAGAGTGCAGAGGCCACCACATCCCCAGGTGTAGTTTTGACTCGGGCCTTCTCTGATCCCAATGAAACAGTTATTATGGTTGGTGGCGGAATTTGAACATCGTCTCCACCATAAATGGAAAGCCCAGAAGGGGATTGTCACCTAAGTCAATTCATCTACAGGTTCATTTTGAGAACATGGTTGTGTCTGACAGAGCTTCCTTTTATCAGGAAACATGCAGAAGAGATGCCTTCAATGCAGACATTAAATGCACACTCCCGTGATTTCACTCTAATTATTTATACTCCATTTTGATATTTTGTAATGGTCGATGGTTGAGCTAGGCTCCCGTATTGTAAGGTTTTGATGAAGCACTGGTTTTCCTGGTTATGTATTAGCATTTGAGACTTCCTATTTAATGAAAGTCAACTTCTTTCAATCTCTTTGTAAACTCTGTATTAAGACACTCGAAATTGGAGGATCCAATCGAGATGTTGTAGGATGATGTATGGTTGATCACTACAATATTTGCACCAATTTTAATCAGTTTCTTGTGTTACCTTTCCTGCTCACATTGAATAGCTTGGAATTGGAGGATCCAGTCAAGCTGTTACAGTAGCATTGCGATGCTCGGAATTGGGAGATCCAGTCAAGTTATCATTGTGTTGTTGTAGTTGTGTTAGTTAGACATATTTCAGTGTCTTGTTTTCTTCCCCGAGCTACTGGAAGGTCGGATTCCCATAGTAATCTGGTTCATCTTCTCACCAATTCTTCCCTCTGCTCATTTTAAACTCAACTTCCTCACTAAAGTTAGATCAGGACCTCACTTGCTCGTGCATGCCTAGCCTAGTTTTCTAAGTTAGAATGATATTCTCCTGGGTCTACACCCATTCGACCAACCCAATTTATTCATTCGTGACATATAAAATTGATGGGTATCAGGCTTACTCCTGCTACAATCCAGGAGTGACTTCTGGTGCTAACATTTTTGGAACCATTGTCGGGGACGAAGTTGAAGATTTTCTTGGGGATTGAATGACATTGAGCCTCTAATTCTGAAGGTGCATCAGGTACCAGAGCCCTACAAGATTGCTATTGTGCACCTGGTGACTCCATTGTGACAACTCCACTATGGCGAACCTGTTTCTTCAGTTGTGGCTTCCAGAGGAAAGCATACGAGGTCTACCCCTCAGTTTCCCTTGACAACACCTGAATAAAATCCAAAGAAGATTATCAAAAAGGGAAATCCCCTCAAAGAATTAGCTTCAACTATTGAATCAAGTATTTCTGATAGTTCTCATTGCCCTCTGTTAGAAACTCCAATATCTACTTCTCATTTTCCTATCAGACCTCTTGTTGGAGTTTCTCGTTTGTTAAATTTTGGGAGTCTTCCTGTTGAGTTTTCTCCTCCTGGTCTTGGACTAGAAGGAGAGAGATTTGTCACTCCTATTTCCCCTGACGTTGCAGCCTGGACTAGACCCATGATTTCAGAATATTTTCCTACTCTAGGCTTTACAACCCCTCCTCCTATTACTGTTGCTACTACTGTACCCACACCAACCTCTGCTCCCTTAATCCCTGTAGTCTTTTCTTCAAATCCTCTGTTGCTTTTGTTCCCTCTTGCAAACTCAGTTATAGTCTCTCCTATTCACACCCCTTATCCTCCTAATTATCCTCCACCTCATACCCCTATGGCATGTGTTAATCCCCCTGTAAACAGAATGGATGCCATAGTAGCTGCCCGATATGGTCCTTTATTCCTACCTTAGCCAATGAACCCTCTCCCTACTGGAGATTACCTGAAATATATGCCTAAGTTCACTGGGGAGGAGGATATAACTGATGAAGAACACCTTGCCAATTTCTACAGCTATGCAGACAACCTAAACATAGAGAATGAAGATGTTTGGATGAGAGTCTTTGTCCAAAGCCTTGATGGTGAGGTTAGGAAATGGTTTAGGGCTCTGACCCCTGGATCTATTGTTGGGATTGAGGCTCTAGATAATTCCTTCTTGAGATAGTGGGGGGATAAAAAGGATTTTATGTATTATATGACAGAGTTTAGATCCTTGAAGAAAATGGAAGGAGAGTTTGTCTCTGATTTCTCCAAGAGATTCAATAAGATGTACAATAAGATCCATACTAAGATAAAGCCATAAGAATCTTCTGCCAAAATCATCTATGATAATGCTTTTGACCCCATTTCTGCCTCCTACTCAGAGAAAGAAGAGATACCTCCTTGGCTAACATGCAAGATGCATCCCTGGAAGTAGAATCCAATGTGTTAGCAGTTGAAAGGCTTAGGAGAAAATCTGACAGAGACAAGGGAAGAAAAATATCTGAAGTTTCAACCTCTAGTTCTCCTCTAGCTTACCCTCGAGTGGATGAATTGGGAAAAATGGTAAAGACTCTATCTACAGAGATGGAAAAAATGAAAATGGAGGGAAAACAAACATACAAAAATCCTCAAAACATTGATAGCAGAGGCAACTTTAGGAGGCCTAACAACAATGTTCCCCAGAATATGCCAAGGGAACAAAGAGACAGAGATAGAAATGACGAGAAAATCCAGGGTCCTTTTCAAAAAAATCTTGTTGTTGATGAGGAAAGGGAAGGAGAAGAGCTAGACCCTGAAATTCATTATATTGAAGACACCTCTCCTTTCCCTCATCTAACTCAATCTGCATATGAAGAATCCCTCATGAATAGTCAAATAAATGAACTGAGTAGGGGGGAGAAAGCCAAAGACAGTAGTCATAGAAAATATAATCTCAGGTCAGAGAAGAATGAAGGGAAGTTTGACATCCCTGATCATCCTCTCATAGTAGAAAAGCATGCTAAGCCTGCAACAAATATTGCCAAAGAAAAGAAATCTCAAAATCTCTTGTTGATAGCCAAAGACCCTGTCTCAGAGATCAGGGAAATTCCTAAGCCTCCTTCCTCCTTTAACTTTGAACATGAAATTCAAAAGATCAAAATCCCTGTGCCCATTTTAGAGTTGGTCAAACATGAATATTTCAAAAGGTCCCTCTCTAAGCTTTCGCATCATGAGCCATCCTACCATTCCACAGACTCTGTGAACCTTCAATATGAAAATCCAAAAATCATCCTAGGTCCCATGGTAGAAGATAGAGATGATTCATCCCCTCCCTTTTACATGTCCCTGAACATTCATGATAAGGTGTTGCATAATTGTCTGATGGATTCTGGAGCATCTCATAACCTCATGCCCAAAATTGTCATGGAAGAACTTGGGATGGAAGTCACAAAAGCCTATCATGATTTGTACTCCTTTAATTCAAGTAGGGTACAATGTCTTGGGGTTATCAAATATCTAGTCGTGACCTTATTTTAGCTGCCTATGAAGAGTGTGATCATGGACATTGTGGGAGTTGATTTTCCTCCCAAGTTTGGCATGTTATTGTCAAGATCTTGGATAAAAAGGCTTGGGGGAACTTTGCAAATGGACCTCACATATGCTACCATTCCATTCTTTGTAGGGGAACACAGAAGATAGTACAGAGAGGCTCAACTAGCCTACATTGTAAGCGATGAAGCAGATCTCGCCAATCATCCCATCTTTTCCCTTGACACTGATTTGGGATCCATCTTGTTGCAGCTCACCAACACCCCTGAGCCTCCTCTTCAGATCAGAAAGCAGTCAATTTCTTTTCATGAAGTACATCCCCCAACTACAGTTGTGTGGAAAAAATATTTTAATGGGGCTTCTTCTAGAGATGGTGCTGGTGTTGTGTTAGTTTTTGTTTCCCCTCCTCAGGTAACTATATATCTGTCATACAAATTAGAGTTTGAAATGACCAATAGTGTGGCAGAGTATGAAGCTCTTTTGTTGGGTTTGAGGGCTGAAAAGGACATGGGAATCAAAGAAATATTTGTGTTTGGGGATGTCGAGCTGGTTGTAAAACAAGTCAGGAATCTCTACCAAGCCAAGCATCTGAGGTTGAGATCTTATAGGAATGATGTGTGGGATTTAATAGACATATTTCTCCTATCTTTCAATATTTCATTCATTCCTAGAGAGGATAATACTTTGGTCGATTCTTTGGCTGTTTCAGCAGGTAATTTCAAGGTTCCCCTGCCAGCTAAGCTTAGGTATGACATAGAAGTGAAATACATGCCTTCTATACCAGACAACGTCAAGAATTGGAAGGTACTTGAGGATGATCTTGAGATCAGAATATTCCTAGAGATAGATGATGAATTTTCTGCATTACAAATAGAGCAGGAACATGAACATGAAAGTGGCTCCCATATTGATGTGTTTTTAAAGAAAATTGTTAATCATCATATTGTGTAGTTACCAAGAAATCATATCCCAAAGGGACTAGTCCTGTTGGAGAGGATCTTTGACAATAATGATGTGGCAGTAAAAGCTAAGAATTCGGTTGATGATGCTGACATATTTGAATGCAATATTGGCACAAAGAAGGAGTCAAAGTTTGTCAAATTGTCAAGCAGCTTGATGAGGGAGCAGAGAACCAAGTATGTTGATATTTTGAAGCAGTTTTCTGATGTGTTTGCCTAGACTTACGAAGATCTTAGAACATATGACACAGGCATCATTGAGCATAAGATCCCACTGAAAGAGGAGGCTAAGCCATTCAGGAAAAAGTTAAGACAGATTAATCCTATGTTGCTTCCTATCATGGAGAGGGAAGTAAAGAAGCTCTTGGATGCCCAAATCATTGTACCTTTGAGATATTTGGAATGGGTGGCCAATCTAGTCCCAGTGAGAAAGAAAAGTGGAGAAATCAGACTCTGTGTTGATTTCAGGAATCTAAACCGGAGTTCGAAGAAGGACAATTACCCTTTACCAAAGATGGAACATATATTGCAAAGGGTAACTGGCGCATCAAGGATATCTATGATTGATGGATTTTCTGGCTACAATCAGATATCAATCCTGCCTGAGGACCGAGAAAAAACAATCTTCACCACTCCTTTGGGCACATTCATGTATGAAAAAATTCATTTTGGATTGATGAACGTAGGAGAAACGTTTCAAGGAGCCATGGACATAGCTTTCATTGGGGAAGAAGATAAATTTGTAGTCATCTACCTATATGACATCATTGTTTTCTCCAGATCTGATAAAGAGCATTGTTTCCATCTAAGGAAGCTCTTCTTAAAATGCAGGAGGCTTGGTCTCTCCCTCAAACCCAAAAAATATTTGTTTTCCATGAAGGAGGGAAATTTGTTGGGCCACATAGTATCTGCAGAAGGGGTGAGGATTGATCCCAGTTGGGTGGAGGCAATTAAAACCCTGTCACTTCCCAAGACTAGGAAAGAAGTTCAGTCTTTCCTGGGAAAGATAAATTTTCTAAGGAGGTTTGTTTCAAATTTTGCTGAGTTAGCGAAGCATATCACAATCATGCTCAAGAAGGGGAATGAATTAAAGTGGACTGCTGAGCCTAGGGAATCCTTCAACCAAATCAAAAAGGCACTGACTGAGGCACCTGCGCTTATCAGTCCTGATTATTCCAAGGATTTTTTGATATATTATTTTTCTTCTTTTGATACGGTCGTTGTTGTTCTACTATAGAAAAATGACGAAGGGTTGGAGCAACCTATTTCCTTTTTTAGCAGAGCACTGAGGGATGCTGAGATTAAATATGACATCATGGAAAAAAAATCCTACACCTTGGTGAAATCTCTCAAAGATTTCAGTGTCTATGTTTTACCTTGAAAGCTCATTACATATGTTCCTGCAGCTTCTGTGAAGGACAATATTATTGAGCCTGACATAGACGAGAGAAGGAGCAAGTGGATTGCCAAAATCCTTGAGTTTGATCTTGAGGTAAAACCCACCAAACTGATTAAAGGTCAGGGTTTAGCCAAGCTATTGGCTGAATCTAATTGTAAAGTGTTGGGGGTTAACTCCATCAACACTTGCTCAGAAATTCAGCAGGTCGAGTTGTCTGATGGAAGTCCTCAAGACAACTCTCCATTGGCAGAATGCACCTGGTACAAAGATATCATACATTTTTTGTAGAATTTAAGGCCCCCTGATGGCATGGGGAAAAGCAGGGAAAGAGATTTAAAACTCAAAGCAATCAGATATTTCCTTATCGACCAGGTCTTGTATTGGAAAGAACCTTTAAGAGGTCTTCTGAGATGTCTAGACCCACATGAGACCCAAAGAATTATGTTTTATTTTCATAGTAGCCTATGTGGGGTACACCATTTCTGTAAGACCAAAGCCTACAAAATTATCAGGGTTGGGTACTACTGGCCCACTTTATTCACTGATGTTTTCATAAATATCAGAGCCTGCATCAAATGTAAAAAAAAATCAGAGAAAGCAACCTCTCAAATCCCTGCCATTAAAGCCTATAATAGCTTCAGCACCCTTTCATCATTGGGGATTGGACTTCATTGGGGAGATTCATCCTCCTTCAAATGGCCAACACAGGTGAATCCTAACTACCACAGATTATTTCACCAAGTGGATAGAAGCTATCCCCACCAGGAGTGCTTCACACAAAGTGATCATTGGTTTTCTTGAAGATATTATGGCAAGGTTTGGCTATCCTAGCAGAATTGTCACTGATAATGTTGCCTCCTTCAAGTCTAAGCCTTTGAACAAGTTCTATGAGTAGTTTGGAATTTCATTAATTCACTCCACTCCTTATTATCCTCAAGGCAACACACTGGCAAAGTCCTCCAACAAAAGCTTGATCAAGCTTATTAAAAGACCGTTAGAAGACAATAAGAAGGCCTAGGATTCAAAGCTCAAATACACTCTATGGGTTGATCAAGTGACATCAAAGAGGTCCCTAGGCATCTCCCCTTTCCAACTTGTTTATGGGACTGAAGCTGTTTTTCCTTCTCAGCTGGCTTTACTTGTAGCAAAATTCTTTCAGGATTATCAAGGAGAGCCTGACAATATAATCAGAAGAATTAATCAACTAGTGGAGGTTCAGTATGCTAGAGAGAAGGTGATGGACAGAACTCATGACCTTCAACAAAGGATCAAGAAAAATTTTGATAGAAAGGAAAGAAAAGAAGATTTCCAGCTGGGAGATCTAGTGCTTAAGTGGGATGCACCCAAGCAAGAAAGAGGAAAGCACAATAAGTTTGAATCCCTCTGGATTGGGCCCTTCAAAATCTCTGAAGTGTTTCTAAATAATACGTACAGGTTGCAGTATTTGGAGTGCACAAAGGTTTTTAATGGCCCTGTGAATGGGCATTTCCTAAAGAAGTGCTTTTGAGAAATAGATGGCTTCCCTGTGTTTGTAAATATTGTTTTCCTGTATGTAATAAAGACTCCACAACCCAACACTAAGGCACTGGAGTTGCGCGTTCTTGGTAGCTTGAAGGGAGCATGCCATCCCCCATGGAGCCTAATGTTATCACATATTCCTGTCAAAGCCTTGGGGGCCTGTTTTTTCTTCCGGTGTCTGTAAACTTTTCTTGTTTTCTTTCCTTTATCGACTCAATCATGGTTTTCCTTTCCCATACCGACATGTATTTCTCTTTAATCTACAGTCATCCTTCTCGATCGACTAAGTCTTTCCTTGTCAATGTGCCTGGAAGCGATCAACCCTTAATTCCTTTGTCTCTTCTGAAGGCCGATCCCTCCTCCCTTTTTCATCCGTCGCTGAACCTTTTCCTTCCCAAGCCTAAGTCTGGTCAACTGAATCCTCATTTCCACTGTCTACAGCACTAAGAGCAGCTAAAAGAGACACCAAACAAGTGAGTGGGCAAATCCTGGGTTCCACGGCGAGGATATATCATCGAGGCAGATCGATGATCATCGGGTAAGATGGAGCTGTGGAGTTTCCCAAAGTTTAGCACCTGGGCTCATCCATAATGGAAAAATTCACGATTTAAATTTGTGCCATCCAATTCGGGAAGGGAACAAGTGGTAGCCGATTGTGCTATCCTGACAGTCGACATTTCGAGGTTCTCGTCAGCAAGCACACCCATAGCCTTACGCCCCGAAATGCAAAATCTCGGGAGCCCGACCCATGGTCATAGCCTAGGGTCATATTGAAAGGGATGGGCCATTAAAATCAGGGGGCACATAGCCACGGTGGACCCATAGTAAAATGATAGCCACACGAATTTGGACCATCCAAGCAACAAATGTGAGGTGCTTTATTATGCCCCATCGCAATTTCGGTTATCGCGATACTAAGTGACAGAGGGTCGCCCTTCCATTTTCATTATGAATCACCGAAACGTGAAGTGTGAAAGCACCAAAGGGGTCGGCCCCACGGTCCTTGTGCTCGATCACAAGATAGCAGAGCTGGAAAGTGGGGGGCCAGTTGAGATCTGTGCGCCCATATTTGATGGTTGTCGAGCATATCGGGGGCTCCAACATGTGCACAGGATAAAAAAGGAGAGCGAGTCGGGGAAAATAGCCGTGGTATTTTAAGGTTCTACGTGTCATCCAAAGACACACATTGGGGCCACCTCTTAGTCATCCCGCCAAAGCCTATATCCCACTCCTTCTCTCTCCCCTGCTCGTCACATTCGCCCTCTCATTTCTTGACATGTGTCTCTCTAGTCACTGCCACCTGTGTTGATTATCCCCCCGCCTCGCCCCCGTTACTGTAGACACTCCTCCGCCTCCACGTCCCACCCCTTTGCCACATTACCTTCATCCCATTACGCCTCATCTTCCGCCTGTGTCACCCCATAGTTCCTTTCCAACTTTCTTATCTCTTCCACCCCCCCATCGCCCACTGTTTTGATAGATCCTCATCCATGCCCACAACTACTTGGTCATCCCTGCAAGTGTCCAACTCAACTCTAGGTGGCAGAGTGCAGAGGCCACCATGTCCCCAAGTGCAATTTTGACTCGGGCCTTCTTTGATCCCAATGAATCATTTATTATGGTTGGTGGTGGCAATTGAACATCGCCTCCACCATAAATGGAAAGCCCAGAATCAGATTGTTAGCTAAGTCAATTCATCTGCAGGTCTGTTCTGAGAACACGATTGCATCTGACAGAGCTTCCTTTTATCAGGAAACATGCAGATGAGATACCTTCAATGCAGACATTAAATGCATGCTCCCATGATTTTTCTCTAAGTATTTATACTCTATTTTGATATTTTGTAATGATCGATGGTTGAGCTAGGCTCCCATATTGTAAAGTTTTGATGAAGCACTGATTTTCCTGGTTATGTATTAGCATTTTAGACTTCTCATTTAATGAAATTCATCTTCTTTCCATATCTTTGTAAGCTCTGTATTAAGACACTCGGAATTGGAGGATCCAATCGAGGGTTGTGATGTTGTAGGATGATGTATGGTTGATCACTGCAATATTTTCACAGTTTTAATCAGTTTCCTATGTTACGTCTCCCACTCACACTGAATAGCTTGGAATTGGAGGATCCAGTCAAGCTATTACAGTAGCATTGTGATGCTCATAATTGGAATATCCAATTGAGTTATCACTGTGATGTTTTAGCTGTGTAAGTTAGACATATTTTGGTGTCTTTTTTTTCTTCCCCGCGCTTCTGGAAGGTCGGATGCCCATAGTAGTCTCGTTCATATTCTCACAAAGTATTCCCTCTACTCATTTTAAACTCAACTTACTCATTGAAGTTAGATTAAGACCTCACCTGCTCGTGAATTACAAGATACCAGATATATAAAATATACAGAACAGAAATAAAATGCTAGAAATGGCAGAATAACAGTGAAATATCCAGCATAATCTTCACAATACACAGAAATGATACACGAAATAGCAATAGAAAAGCACTTTGATTTAGAAAGCAATGTTCACGGGCCTCTTCGAGGGGGCAACCTCCAGTTGAGCAATGCTCTGTTACAATAATCTCCAAGCTAGGGTTCTCATACCCTCACCTCTTATTTATACTAAATATGTCTATTAAGAGAAGCATCTAGAGGAATATCCTTCTAGAAGCGAAAGGTTCTATTAGGTCTTCTTACATCCGCCTTATTCTATTTTATTGAAAGGCCTTATTAATATTGACCTTTATTACATCCGATTACATTGATCTACCTATGTGCGGGTTAGGACCTTAAAATGTCCGCCCCCTTAAAAAAAGCCTTGTCCTCAAGGCTTGAGATGTGGAAACTGCTACAGAATGGTAGTTGGTTCCCAAGTGGCATCTTCTGGAGTCATGTCTTTCCATTGTAATAGCACTTCCTTGATGGTTCTCTGACACATGCGACACTCACGCTAGTCCAAAATTGCTTCTGGCTGTAGCCAAATGGAGCCTTCTTCATCTAACTCTGGAAGGTTGGTTTGAATTTGGCACCTGGTTCCAATCACCTTCTTCAAGCATGAAACATGAAAAACAGGATGTAGCTTCGACTGACTGGGAGGAGCTAACTGATATGCGACTTGTCCTACATGCTTGAGAAATGTGTAAGGGCCATAGAATTTGGGTGCTAGCTTCTAACAATGCTCAGCCTTGAGGGAAGTTTGCTTATATGGTTGCAGTCTCAGAAACACCTGATCCCCTTCTGCAAATTGACATTCAGAGTGACCTTGATCTGCTTGCTGCTTCATTCTATTTTGTGCCATGACCAAGTTCTCTTTAAGGGTACGAAGGATGTCCTCTCGAACTGTAAGTGTTTGGTCAACCGCCTAGACCTCCGAGGTACCCGGTAAGTATGAGAGAACTGAAGGTGGCTTCTGTCCATATACTGCTTCAAAGGGAGTCATGCGAGTGGTTGTATGGTATGTAGTGTTGTACCACCATTCGGCTAGGGGTAACCATTGAGCCCACTGGTGTTGTTTTTCAGAGGCAA
>SNQJ01S0047479.1:12268-31100 GCA_010110895.2 Picea sitchensis | reverse complement strand
CTCCATAATGTTTCATCATACCCATGACCTGTACCTAATGAACCAACCCACCTCGACATTTCATATCATGAAAATGCACAACATTACCGGAGCTGAGTTCGACATGACTCGTATATGATAACACTCTGCACTCATGTACGACTATCATCATTTTTCGACACACTATCGATCCCCACGACAATTCAAATGTTCTCCTATGATTTTTCTCCTGACTACTTCCTTCATCACATTCTCTTCCTTCGTCGCCCTCATCTAAATTTCACTGCTCACCTATAGACCTTCCCTGTGATATCAAGTGGAACCATGGTGGAAAATCGCCATGAACCGGAGACATATGCAGACTTAGAGGATCTTCCGGAGTATGAGGCCACCAGAGACATTTTCCAGAAAGTAGGATGGGAGCCATTTCTAAAGAAATTCGATGGATATAATGATGCAATTACGCTTCAGTTTGCTCTGCATTTTCAGGGTGGGTTCGCTAAAGTGGGCGAGCTCGAGTTCGAAGTCACAGAACAATTTATTTCAGAAGCAATTCAACTGCCCACCACTAGTCAGAGATGGACAAAGGGTCAACCTATTGACAAGAAGCTCTGCACGCAACTTTTGAAACCACAATACCGGGAAACACAGTGGTCAGAGGGGACATCACGGTCATGGTTAGAACCATAATGGGCTCAGTTGCTAGCTATCCTCCAACATTACCTCACTTGCGAAGGACGGTATACAATCATATTTCCCTGCCATGCCCGACTCCTGCTACATTTCAAAGGTAATCATCTGCTGAACATACCCTTCTTTCTGTTGAAAAGTTTAAAGAGAATGGAAGAACGGGTCCAAAAAGCCAAAGATTTTCGAGGAAGTTTATTTCATTTTGGTCTTGTTAAAATATTGATTAAGTCTGCGTTGTCCAAGAAACAAGAAACTTGGGATATGTTCACTGTAAAAACCCTAGCCTCTAACAAGTCTAAAGATAGAAGAGTTAAGCCTGCTCCCCCACAGAAGAAGCTGAACTCTAGGAAAAAGAGGGTTAAAACCCCGACCAAAATCTGTGACGACCCTAAGAGCATACCGGATAGCACAATTGAAGCCAGTGCTGGAAACCCTGATTCAGAACATTCATTTGATGCCCATGGGTCTGATGGAGTGGAAACCAATTGTGAAACTGTGAAGAACACTACTCCTACAGAGGCAAATGTCGGAATTCTGATATCTTCCCTAGCTGCTATGAACATTATTGACGTGGAAGAACTGGCAGAGTTGACTGACAAACCTAGGAGAAATCCAAAACGAAAATGTAAAAGCACATTGTCAGATATGGATAACTCTGTACCCAGTTACCCACCACAGGAGAGGTTAAAAAGTGTAGATGATCATCAGGAGGCTCCAGAGCCCTCTGAGATGACTTGGACTCTGTCCCAATTAATTCGAAAAACCCATAAAGTGGATCGGCAGGCTACTGCACCCAAAGGAATTGAGAAGAATGAGCCAATTCGAGTACCAACAGATACCCCTGCTCGGATACAAAGAGAGTTCACTCTTGAACCTAGCCCAATTGACAATCCCGATCCAGTTGACACCTATGAACAAATTCCAGATGAGTTCACTCCTGAACTCAGTCCAGATCATAATTCCGATCCAGTTGAAACCCCTGCTCAAAGTCCAGACGAGTTTACTCATGCATCCAGTCCTCAAACACAGCCAGGACAAGATAAAACATTTGAAACCTACTGTGAAATTTCTTCCAGTAAATCCTTGAGACCAATGGTAGCCAGATTAGAAAGCAGGAATAATAGGTTGAAAGAGAAGCTACATGAACACACTGTATTGGATAGACATATCAAAACAGAGAATGAACTCATGAAAGTCAGGGTAACTCATCTCTTGTCCAAAATTGAAAGATTAAAACAGAAGAATAAGGGTCTTTTCCAAAGGAATAGGAAACTACAGAAGACTACCAGAAAGCATATCATAATCAACCGAGTCCTCAAGAAAGAAATCATAAATATGAAGAAGCATAAGAGGTTACAAATGTTGGTTGCAACTGCTGCAACGCTCTGATTGCTATCAGTCTTTGACTTTTTGTTGCCTGAGGACAGGCAAAGACTTCAGTTTGGGGGCATGTTGGTCTCCAGTTTTGACTATGTTTTTCCTACATCATATCAAAAAGACCTCCATTTCCATACCTAGTACCACTCCCTTCTAGCCTTGTTATGACACATTTGACATCTCTTTACCACTAAATGGGGCCACTCAAGGTATTCTTACGTTTCAAGTTATTGTTATGTATTTTGATACTTTAAATTAATATTGAAACTAATGTGGCTTGAGTTAGGTACTATTTCTATTTGAAACAGGATTTTCCAGTACCAGGTACCAGCTCGCACCCCATGGAGATACCAACAAAGCTGCTAAAGATCCGCGCGATATGGCCAGAGTGGTAGACAGTGCGATTTACGTGATAGATTGAGTCATCACTCATATGCTGATTCAAGGCCAAATTATAGAACTAAGTTGTTAATACTTCATGACTCACACTTCGTGACACTGCGTGTCACGAAGATGTGAAGACCGTTTTTAACTGATTTCGAGTTATTTTCGGATCTGGGATCCGTTTGAATTAATTTATTTCTTCTTTAAAGTATTTTTGAGGAGGATCTATATAAACAGAGGATCACTCCTAAGAAACGTTGGTTATGTTACGCTATGATACACATTTCTGTTAATACAATTTATCTTTGCATTATGTTACGTTGCTGTCATATGATTTGAGTTATTTTTCTGAGTAAATGGAGCGTGAAGCATAAACATTGTTTGCGTAGAATGATTTGAGTAGTTCTGGTTTTTGCTTTCGGCGATTGCACCTCTTGGTTGGGCCTGCCAACAAGTTCAAGTCGCTGCTTTTCTCTGTATTAGAGTTAGTTTATTTCAGTATCTTAGTATTTGCATGCATGTTAGCTTAGAGTTTGGGAATTAACTTGTTCAGATTCTTTCTTAATTATTCTTCAGTTGTTTCGTTTCCAACATATTAATATCTTCTACATTGATGAGTATTGAAAGCATGGTTGATTCCTGTAGAATTTAAAGTATGAACTAGGTTTTCTTTGTTTCCAGTTTTCAATCTTAGCGTAAATTAAAGAGAATGCGAGTTTGAATTTACTTTGCTTTGGTTAGGATAGTTAGTTTACTTTGCTTTGGTTAGGATAGTTAGGTTACTCTGCTTTGTTAGTATAGTTAGGTTGCAATTGAATTAGAGGAAGCTTCCAGTACCAATAGGGTAAGTAGGATATTTCTTTATTTTTCCTGTGGATAGATTTAGATTTATTTTCGATGTTTAGATTAAAAGAATTTTAGGAAATAATATTTATGTTATGGCTTAGATAGAAATAGTGATGATAGATGATTAAAGATAGTGGTAGATAGTCTTGTGAAATTACATTAGAGCAGAAATAGAAGTACCTGCACTTAAGCATAGAACTATTCTCTTTTTGATGAATTAAACAGGAAATGATAAGTTTCAAGGTAATCATTAGGATTCAGTTTCTAAGAGTGAGTTTGTGTTTTCTTCTAAGAATAGTCTTTAGATAGGAATTAGAATCTTACCCGCACATACAGTGTAGCAGCTCTAAGTTCACTTACCCTGGTTTGACAATTCAGTGTTTTCAGGTCACTAAAATCTTTAATATAGCAGCCTGACAATAACCTTGACCAGGAAAGTGACATTTATCATTATGTGGGTTGATTGTAGCATCTACAAGATATACGCTAGTTCTGAGTTGTTTCTCATAAAATAATTGGTACTCCTACCTAGTACTTAGTATTAGGTGCTCCAAATGTTAGTTGCTTGTTTTCACAAGATAATATTTCTTAGCTATTGATGGATGACCGCAGTTACAGTGGAAATACTGAAAGAATATATAACAATGATGTTGCAAAAATTGATAGAACTAAATTCAAGTAAAATAGTGACAAGAGAGAGTCTCGAAGTTTTATTAAAAAATGATCTTCATCATAATTTTTGGTATCGGTTGAAGCAGACATTTAGCCTCCAAAGAAGGCATACTAAAGGTTTTGAAATATTATGAATCCAATTCCTTGGATGGAATCAACAATTGAGGTCTAGAACTGCCAAAATGGTCACTAATAATTTCTTGTCAAGTGAAGCTCATTAATCATTGCAAGGTACCGGATCTATTATAATAGAAGAAAAACATAAATACTGCAAAGAATAATAATGAAACAACATAGTATATGAAACCACATCACCAAAATAATATCTTTATTGATAGGAAACAACATTCACTTGCCTCTTTGAGGGGGCAACCTCCAACAAAGAAAAACTATGTTACAATGATTCTCTAGACAAGACTTCTCATTCCCTTGACTCCTATTTATACTAAATATATCCACCAAAAGAAAAATCTAGAGGAATATATTCTAGAAGTGGAAGCTTCTATTAGTTATTCTTACATTTGAATTATTCTTCCTTATTACTAGGCCTTATTAATATAGGCCTTTATTACATGAAAAATATATTATTCTACCTATGTGACGGGTTAGGGAGGTTAGGTCCCTAAGATGCCGTCCCCCTTAAAAAATAACCTTGTCCTCAAGGCTTGAGATGAGGAAATTGTTGTAGAATGGTAGTTGGCTCTCGGGTGGCATTTGTTGGAGTTGTATCTTTCCATTGTATTAACACTTCCTTGATGGTTCACTGGTGGAGATGATGCTCACGTTGGTCCAATATTGCTTGTGGTTGCAACCAGATGGATCCTTCTTCTTCCAACTCAGGACGATTGGTTTGAGTTTGGCACTTATTTCCAATCACCTTCTTTAATTATGAGACATGAAAAACAGGATGGAGATTAGAATGACTAGGAAAAGCTAATTGATAAGCCACATGTCCCACTCACTTTAGAACTGTATAATGACCATAAAGTTTGGGTGCCAATTTTTGACAATGGTTAGCCTTGAGTGAAGTTTTATTATAAGGTTGTAGTCGAAGAAACACATGGTCCCCTTCAGCAAATTGACATTCTGAGCAACCTTGATCTGCTTGTTGCTTCATGCGATTCTGAGCCATGGCCAAATTCTCTTTGAGGGTATGGAGAATATCCTCTCAAACTGTAATATTTTGGTCAACCTCCTAGACCTTCAAGACACTGAGCATGTATGAGAGAATTGAAGGTGGTTTTTGTCCATATACTGCTTCAAAAGGAGTCATGTGAGTAGTTGTATGGTAAGAAGTGTTGTACCACCATTCAACTAGGGGTAACCATTAAGCCCATTGATTTTACCTCTCAGATGAAAAACACCACAAAGATGTTTCTAGACACTTGTTGACAAATTCAGTTTGGCCATCATAATGGGGATGATAGGTGGTGTTGAGATGCAATTGGGTTCCCTATAGCCTGAAAAAATCTTTCCAAAAATTGCTGATGAAAGTGGGTTCTCGTTCAGAGACAATAGAATGAGGCATGCCATGAAGTTTGAAGACATTATCCATGAAAACTTGAGCCATTGTGGATGCGGTGAAGGGATGTTGCAAAGAAAATAAATGAGCATATTTGGAAAGATGATCAACCACCATCATGATGACTTTCTTATTGCCAAATTTAGGTAGGCCCACATTCAACCATAAAAGTGTAGATGTCATGTTTCATACCATCCTAGAAAAAAGAATGTTTGACCCTTTCATATGTTTTGGTAAACCTTGAATTTCCAGATATATGTGAAGCGTGAAGCTCATAAAGCACTGTGGATTTAAGTTGTGAATGGTTGCATAAATAGAGACAACCTTTGTAGAGAAGTTCATTATTGTGCCAACAGTACCCTGGAGAAGCTGGAGAATTTTCTTGCAATTGTTGGATGAGGTGAGAGATTTTTGGGATATTGCAACCATTCTTAGCGAGCAACTTGGAGCCAATATGGTACAAAAAAAGAGATGGAAAAGAGGGACCCTTCTTCTTCATATTTTCGGGAAAGAGCGTCAACGACCACATTTTCTTTTCCCTTCTTGTAAATGATCTCATAATCATAGCTGAATAGTTTGGTTACACATTTTTGTTGCTCCAGGGAGGAAATTATTTGTTCCATAAAATACTTGAGGCTTTGGTGATCATTTTTAATATGGAAGAGTTGCTCCAATAGATAAGGATGTCAGAGATCCACTGCATGCAAAATAGCCAAAATTTCCTTTTCATAGATTGATTGGCCCAAATGTCTATCTAAAATTTGTTTGTTGGTGAAGGCCAAAGGCCTAACCTCTTACACGAGGACTGCCCCAATTACTTTTCTAAAAGCATCACATTCCAAGACAAAGATCTTGGTGAAGTATAGAAGAGCCAGGACCGATGTCATGCACATAACCACTTTCAAGGCATGGAAGGATTGATCAGTTGCTGGAATCTAGTTGAAGGCATTAGTTTTAAGAAGAGCCTTGAGAGGTGCTACAATTTTTTCATAATTTTTAACAAGCTTGCGATAATAACCTGTTAAACCCAGAAATCCATGCAAGCTCTTAAGAGTTTTAAGGCAAGGCAAATCCTACATAGCTTCAATTTTCTTAGGATCCACCCTTACACCATCCTTACCAACAATATGACTCAAGTACTCCACTTTTGAGGCTCCAAAGGCACATTTAGATTGTTTGAGGAAAAATTTGTGCCGAGAGAGGAGATGCAGAACTTGATCCAGATGGTCAAGATGGGTTGTCCAAGTTTTACTATAGATGAGAATATCATCAAAGAAAACTAAGACAAAATGATGAAGAAAAGGATGGAAGACATGATTTATGAGACTTTGGAAGGTTGATGAGGCATTACAACAGCCAAAGGGCATGACCAAGAACTCATAGTGAACCTCATGAGTTTTAAAGGTAGTCTTGGGAATGTCTTATTCTTTCATATATATCTGGTGGTAGCTAGATCGGAGATCAAGTTTAGTAAAGTACTGAGCACCACTGAATTCATCCAAGAGGTCATCAATGACAAGAATGGGAAACTTCTCTTTGATGGTGATTTTATTTAGGGTGAAAAAGTATGGACACATATTCCAAGTACCTTGTTTCTTGAGTACCATGACCAAAAGATAAGAATAGGGGTTGGTACTATTACAGATAACACCCGCTTCAAACAATTCTTGTACAATTTTCTCAATTTCATTCTTCTGGGCAAAGGGATGAAGATAAGGGTGAACATTGGGAGGGAGACTATCATGGAAAAATGGAATGGAATGATCATGAACACCAAGGGAAGGGGAAAGTCCATGGGGAGTGTAAAACTAGCTTGGTGTTTGGATATGAGAGATTGAAGGTCAAGATGCACAGAGGGTGTCTCAACTGCTTGAATAGAATGGAATTGGGTGATAATACCAGAATGACCTTGTTTGAGAATATTTTCCATGCAATCAGAACTAATGATCTCAGGGGAACCTATTTTGATGCCTTGGAAGTGATATTGTTGTCCCTCCTGTTGGAATTGCATGGTTAATTCCTTAAAATCCATGAGAATGGGGCCCAAAGTGTGTAACCATTCAACACCTAACACAATGTCACAGTCACCCATATAGATGTCAAACATATGATATTTCAAGTGGTTCTTCCCAATTTGAAGACATATATTTTCACAACGCCCACTACATTTCATGAAACCACCATTAGCTATCATGATTTCAAAATTGTTGATGACATGAATATAGCAATTGATTTCATGGGAAATGCAGTGGTGAATCAAATTATGGGTGCTTCCACTATTAACAAAGATGATGACTTTGTCCTCGAGGTGTAGGACAATCGGTGATGGAGTGTGTTGTTAAGCCACTCCATGTTGTTAAAGTCACTGGTTCGAAACCTGCGGGGACAAAAAATCCAACCATGTTAAGGGTTGGTGTGGCTCAGGCCGGGTGCGATCCCCGGGTGATTTTGATGGCTTAGATGCCCCTGAGTCGCGGTTTCTCAAGCCACAGGTTAATCGCATAGCCAACAGGTCCCGCACAAATTAACAAACAAAAAAAAAACAAAGATGATGACTTTCCTATGGTTAATATAGCCAACGACCTTGAGGGTTTGAGGAGCAGAGAAGCCCATGAGGGATTGTAATGAAATCAGTGGTTCGATTTCTAGTGGGTCAATAGGCAGAGTAATAGCATCGAGAAGGGGTAGATCTTCAACAAGGGGGACTTCAGCTTCTTATTGATGGGTTTGAATGATTTTTCAAGCATATGAGGGAGAACACCCAATGGGATGTCCCAATTAGATATACTCTCATTTGGTATAGTGTTTCCCATGAATGTATAGGCCTCATTGCTGCTCAGAATTAAAATAAGAAAAAGGGGTAAGATAATGAACTTCCCCCCAAAGAGTTCTAACTAATCCTAAGGATAATATAAATAAAATCAAATTAATCTAATCCTAACTAATTCTAATCTATCCCGTGAGAAAAAACTAATAGAATGAGTATAGTGAAAGGTAATATCTAGACAACAAAAATAGTTCATGACAACCCAAACATGTTAGAAAAATATAATATTGTATAAAATCACCTCAAATAGTTGAAAGGGAAATCTGTAACATCATGCTTGCACTCACAATAAATCACAACATCATAAGCCTCCTGAATACTAAGCACAAAAATAGTTCATATGATCAATACCCAGAAAACGTAATCAACAAATACAAGTATAAAATAGTCCCACAAGCATTTGAAAATAGTTATGATTTCAGAAATGTCTCATGCTCCTTATGCTCCTTATTATTCATAAGTAATAGTATCATCTTTGTTACAAAGGGAAAAATTCCATGTTCCATTCAACTAGCTCTCTTTTATAAAACAAGAGAGAGACTCTTCAACTCTCATCACCATTCGTTTCATTTTCCCCTAAGTTTGTCGTTTTTACATTTCAAATTTCTTTTGCATTTCAAAAATATAGATGTGAGAGTTGTAAATGGGAGCTGAAGAGACTCCTGGGTGGTTACATTCAACCTATGGTAGTTTACAAATGATATCTATCTAAATTTATTATTCATTCTTCCCGTTGGGTCATTTTCTAAATTTATTGGGTTGTTCTAGGTGTTTTTGGCTCTAATATACTGAATGAAATCATTCTGGATTATTCTCCTCTATATCATCTTTCTATCGAGCTATTGTTGACTTGATTCCATTGCCTATAGCTTGAGATATAATTTTTTGAAGTCCGCATAGTGGGTTCTTCATCCGAATTCGGGTTTCATATGTGTTTGAATTTTTTGGGCCATTTCTATTCTCAATATTCTAGAATTTTCTATCCCATTTTTTTCTTCTCTCCGTCATATTTCCATCGAGTTCTCCTGGGCCTGATTTCATCACCCGTAGCTCCATATATGATTGTTTGAAATTTGCATAGTCCATTTTCCCCCCAAATCCGTGGCATGTTTTTCTCTATAATTTTTGGTATTTTCTGTCACTTTTCTGAACTTAATACCTCTACCATTTAATTCCTCTACTCGATACCTTTCCAATGAGGTATCACGGGCTCAATTCTGACAGATGTATCCCAATATATGGTCGCTTAAAAAATGTTGCCCGAATGGTATTTCAAGAGAGTTGGTTGGGTCAGAGGATTGAATCAACGTTTAGAAAGTTGATCAGGTCGGTGAAGATGATAGGCTTCAAGAAAATTGATCGAATCAGAGGACGTCGAGAAAATTGATTGGGTCGGAGGATATGATCGTCGTCGAGAAAATTGATCGGCATGATCTGTAGCATTTTGGAATGGATGAATTCCAACAACGAAGAGGATTCCAAGATTGAATGTGGGCTCGACGGAACTGGTGGCAGGTGCCATGTCATCATCCATGTTATTTCCACATCATATGACATGAATGATAGGGGGACACATGGATGCCACGTGGCAGTGAGGTGGCAATGGTCATATTTGGCTTAGGAAACTTTGAGAGGCCATAACTTTTGATCCAGAACACGGATTTAAGTATGGTTACAACCATTGGAAATATATCAAATAGAAGAATCCAACTATGAGGTTTAGTTAGAGAAATTAATATAAGAAAAGAGAGGGAAATCTCAATAAATAAAGAGAATTCTAAAACGGGAATAAGATCATCCCCCACATGTATCTCTAGGCTGGAGCAGTCTTAAAGAAAGGATATCATGCTAACATGTTCCTGCAACCACAAAAGGAGATGAAATCATTTATGTTATTAAGAGCACATCTGCCAATATATCAGAAACTTTATATTTCCTTTCCTTCAAGAAAACCCATGAATAAGTCTAGATTTTGAAGAATCATGAAGAGGATAGGTTGATCGAAGGAAATAATCTATGATATAGATTAAATAACTATCATGACAGTTGCATTCATCTAATCTTCAAAACCTACAAATGATTAGTGACGTTATGAATCAAGTTAATATTTGTCCAATATATGAGAGTATAAATATGAAGATGTTAAGCACCATATGCTAGCAATCTCTGAATAAGTCATACAGGGAAATGATTAACAACCTACATCAAATTCATTCAAGACATGTACTAGATCATCAAAACTTACAACCATATAAAACCATTAAACACTTGGGAAACTGTATAAGGTAGGAAAACAATTTGTCAACCACTCATACGAATGTCAATGAAAAATCATAGTTAAACTAAGAATCATGAAGACATTTGAAACCATAAGATCACAAGAAAATATAAATAAAATGGGAATATATAAATGAGACAAATTTTATTTTTGATTTGCTGGTAAGTTAGTGACAATTTTGATTTATCGATCCAAAAAATGTTGTAAAGGAACCTGAGAATCGAAGTTTAGATTAACACTTCCCTATGTTTCCTTCATTCCAAGACAAAAATTCAGAGTTGTTGGTTGCACAAGCCATTTTCCTAACTTGCATACAAAAGGGAATGGTGTGATCAACTCTTAGAGAGTTTGGGAGAAAACCCTCCCCTTAAATGACTGGCTTATTAAAATAAAATTAAAATTAAAAGAAAAGAAAAGACAAAAATTAAAACTAATCCTAAGAAAAACATGCTAAACTAATGTAAACTTAAACTAAGTTGACTGTCATAAGACTCTGTGTAAAGGTCAATGCAGTCATCAAGTATTCATCTGTTGTGCATTCACCCAAATATCATAGCCTTCTTCTTGAGAGATGATCACTATGTGATTTCCCTCAATATTCCTTTTAACAAAAGACTTTAGTGTCATGATTGATGTGAGATTTGGATCTCTAGATACAATGTCTTGTTCCTAAAATCAGAGTCAATCAAATTAAACAAATATGACTATTATACTCCAGTTGCATCTATCTTTTAAAAATATCAATCCATTAGCAAACCTCGGTCATAAAAATATGATCCAAATATTATAAACATTGCATCCTAAGATATGTGTTCCCTTTGTTTATTAATGACAATGATACTAATGTGAAACATTAGCACAATCGTTTTCATCCTTGTGATATGTGAGAGGAACTCATCAAGAAAATGGAGCAATTAAGATAATGTTGGAAAAGTGAAACTGATCTTGGATCACATCTTAAATGGATTGAGTTCCCCAACTCAAATGAAGAAACAATTAGAAATTGAAATTGGATGAAGTGATTAGGATCAGGTTTCTAATTGGTGATAATCTTGGTGTGATGGGCAAGTCCATGAAATTGAGTCTCAACCTCTCAAGAGTGTTCCAAGTAGATAAATCACACATTTCATTTCCTCGAGATTAAACATTTCTTAGAATATAAAGGGAATGAAATGGAAAAATAAAAGTGTGTATCTTGCCTCTATAATAGATAGATTTTACGTTAAAAATAATGAATCATATAATCCGGAAAACAAAATCAGCAAGCTCATGACTAGGAGAAATCAAATAGAACATATTCCAAACTAACCCAAACAATTCATATTTTTTTTTATTATGAATAAACTGATTTGGGTTCAAGCAATGTTGAAGAGTGTGAAGCTCAATAGATTGATGAGTCACAACCCCCCAAAGGAATTCACATCTTGAAAACTATTACCATGGCTGAAATGAAAACCAATATTGAAACTTGAAATTTGGTATCTTAAAAGTTGCATTGACATATTCCATAAAGATAGCTACAACTCCCAAGCATTTGAATGGATTCCAACATGAGAGAAGTGTGTAATTATCATCCATGATACAAATAATATTTCTCAAGAATGAAATCATAATGAGTGACTCAAGATTAGAAAATCCAAAGGATGGAAGATATCTTACAAGAAACAAATCAAGTCTGAAATTCTCATGATTGACAGTAGAAGGATTGAGTCTTTCGTCAACCAATGAGTTGGGGAATAAGAGGATTGGTTCCTGAATAATTTTCTGAAGAAGATATCAACCAAGGATTTAATTAGCCATGCTGTCCAAAATTTTAAAAAAATGCATCTAGATAATGCAAATGAATGTCTATTGTTGTTGTGTATGAGAGGAAACTTGGGTGAAGAGAGTTACAGGATAATAGATGAAAATCCTCCTTGAAAAAAAAACTGAACAAAGCATAAGATATTTTCATTCAGTGTTTAGAAATTAAAACTAAAATTGCTAATGAAAAATAACTCAAACAAAATAAAAATAAGCTAAGTTCTTTGTGCACGAAAAGTCTATGCAGAAAATTCATGTTGGCTGAAAGTAATCGAAGATAATAATGGATTTGAAAGAAATTATTTGAACATCTCCAAACTCAAAATAATCATTAAAAGAAATGTAAGGAATTGGAGTGGTTTCAATCTCAAAATGGTATAATTAGTCACTCATATTTTCATTTACTGTGTGTGGGACAACAAGCCCAAACTCATAAGAATATCAATTAAGCAGACTTTTCTAGATTGGACTTATGTGGATATGATTATGGGACAAATCTAAGTGTCCACTTTCATTGCAAGAGTGATAGGATAGTATCTTAATAAAAAGAATTTAAATATCCCACTTTCAAGATGCCATAATGCATTGAAAATGATTTTACATAGTGATCATGCATCAAATCAGCGACATGAAAATTGGTCAACACATAGGAAATTTGAAAATGAAATGAAGTAAAGTTTCCCCCAAATTAAAATTAGATCAAAAAATCCAATCAAGGGAAAATTAATGTGCAAGCCTTCTATTGCTCTCCACCTCTACTGAGAATTCATTTATTGATCATCCAACAATAATGAAAAGAGAATGCAAACAAAAAACTCATTAAACAAACTAGAAAGAAAATCTAAACTATGCAAAGAGAAGACACTAGCCTATTCTACCCTACTCTTGCTCTACACTACAATTGATGAAAAAATTAACTATGTAAAGTCATAATGCCAATGTAACCATCCTTGTAATCCCAAGCCTGCATACACATGTTCAAGACAAAAGATTAGTGACAGAGCTTGAAATAAGGATCGACTAAAAGTAGGAAAAATTGACTCATGATAAACTCTATCCACCATATTAAAAATGTTATTGTGATAATTCATGGGAAATCTATCCAAGTAAGATCTTTCCAACCATGCTTCAATCATCTCATAAAATATTGCAATAGTATCGTAGAATTCATGGAGGGAGTTCAATGGAAGGTAGTATACCATATGAGGACCATGCATAGAACTCATGTGAAGTGTGGTCAATGAGAGAATATTCATGCTAATAAGTTGTTTATTACTGAAAACAAGCCAAAAGAATAAGGGCATGACATAACCATCGACATAGACTGAAGTACCTCATTATCTTGGCAAACCTCCATGGACTCACACTTCAAGTAATCATCTACTTGAGACAAATTAGTGGAAACAAATGATCTACATAAACTAACATCCACCATGGTATGAGAGGTAATTTCAAAACAATGGAGAGATCCACTAGTATCAACAATATCAGATACAAGGTTACTTGAACAAGAAGCTTCTCTACTAATCAGAAATGAAGATGAAAAAGGAGAAGACATGGTCTGATACACATTTTCTACAACGTTCCCTTCATCCCATGAGAATGGTTGATAAGGCTTGATTGTGATTAGTTCATGGGAAGAGGCCTTCTCCTCTCTATATTCCACATGGAAATCATCTCCATCAAGTACTTCGAAAGAGGTCATCCCCATTGAGTTCATTTGAATCGGATGTTGGGTGATTTTTTGAAAAGTTAAACCATTAAAGAAATAAGGATATGATTAATAATAAGTGGAATAATTAGGAGAATTAAAAGCTTCTCTAGAACAAGAAATTTTTTCATAAAGTGACCCCCTGAATGGTATTTCCTCTTTCTTAAGCACGTCGATGATTTCTTGTGAATCAGTGGGCTCCATAGTAGGTGTGGTTTCAAAATTAACATGTTCTTCCTCAATATGGTTCTCCTCTTCCAAGTTAAAAGTACATTCATGAGATAAAATAGGTATGTCTTGCATGTTTATTTATTCTCCTGAAGTGAAAAAATCAGTGTGGTTGTCTTTCTCCTGCACTATATGAGAATATGAAATATCTTCCAAAGCATATTCATGGTGTTGGTTACTATTCTATTCTGTCTAATTTCATACTAAGTGACCCAGGGTTCATGTCTGTTCGGGTTTCCAACAAAGCCTCTAAAACTATCGACCCTCCTAGTAAACAGGAAGGCAACAAAACACACATAATGCATTGCATAGTCTCACCCAAGATAAATTTAATGGGTGGTTGTAATAATCATGTGTTTACAGCCTAGGATTGAGTGCGATATGTGAGAATTGTATATTGAACCCCTATTATAACTTGTAAACACAATATACTGTCATTTGTGAATAAGTAGGAAATATGGAAACTCATTCATTAAACATAACCATAACTACTAAAGACAATAAATATATGCATGCATTCATCATGTAACACAGATGTTACCATGGTTCACCCCCTCCTAGGCTACGTCCACAAAGATCCGTCTCTCAGCTCTTTTATTATAGTATTTCTGCATCTACAACACATTGTGCGTTACAATCCCTCTTAGTTGGGTAAGATCTATATGAGGTAGACTAGATCACACCAAGCTCCTTAGCCTGCGATATAGCCCTCAATATCTACCCTCCCCAGTCCCCTCCAGCTTGTCAACTTACAAAATTAGGTCATATAGAAAAATATCACATATCACATCAACTCATAGATAACTAGCTAAACTTGATAATACTCCGACCCGAACCCCCTATGATACCTTGGTATCTATATTTATATGTTTCTGGCTCTTTAGCCATTAGAATTCGCTGCAAAAATTCTAACCCTAACGTCGTTAGGTCTTCCCTGCATGTGCGCATCTTGTTATTCCTTCCATCTATTGCTTTCCTCATGCATGCTTTCTTTCCACTTTGGTCTGCTTCCAACAGGCCCTCAACACTTACATGTGGCTCATGCTAAGCCACCCAACACAAATATTCGATCTCCTTGGTGACTGCCTGGAACTTTTCTTTGAGCTCGGTTGCATGTGTCTGAGCCTACGCAGTCTTCTCCTTGAGTGTGTCCACTATCTAAACTGCAATTTTGTCACTGATCAATTCCACGCACTCTCCCTGGATCTGTGCTATATGTGTCTTGGCTTCCTCTACCTGTTCTAGGACTTCTGCTACCCTCTCTTGAAATGGTTCCATTTGATCCTGACACTCTTTCTTTTATGTGTGCGCAATGGTGAGTTATGCCTACAGTTTCTTCATGTCCTGCACCCCTTTCATGCGCTTTGTGATGGACATTGTCTTCATACTCTGCTTGAGGTTCTGGATAGTTGTGCTTATCCTTTCCTCTTCCTTGTCCCACTTCTAGACTTTCTGATCCTCCTCTAGCTTTATCCAAAGTTGTGCTACATTCTTGAACAAGGCAGTTGTTGTGCTAACCTGTCGCTCTATCTCCTATAGTTGTTCTACTGCTTCTTGCTTCCTTTGCTCCTTTACTGCTGGTGGAGTAGTGAGTGTGAGTTGCTCACAAAGATTCTCGATCTCCCTATGGTATTGATCGATTTCCTACACAATTTGATCAATATTTTATTCTACTATAAGTTGATCCGTTTGCACAGTCTTTGGAATATTCTCGTATGTTCCTGTGACTTTCTTCTCCAATCAATTCCTACGCTCCCTTTCCTCTTGGGTTTCGAACTTATCCCGCTCACATAATATTTCCAACATGTCCCACTTCTCTGTTTCCTGCTGTAACTCAGCTAAGTCTATGTGTGCATGAGACTGTACCTCATGGGTAACGCTAACCTGCAACTTGTGTAGAGCTTTGTATTATATCCGTGACAATACGAATTGGATTTGGCTTAAGTCCTTCAGGGGTGTCTGCCCCATGATCTTGTCCATGCGCAACATACTGGGTGTGATGTGGAATGTTGTGCTCAGCTGTGGTATTGTATGAAGTGTATCATGCTCGCCTTCTTCCAATATTTCCTCTGTTTGTGATGTTGATGGCCCCATTCCCATGTTACTGCCTGTTGTGTGTACTTATCCAATTTTCTTGAGGAACTGTCGCATGTCTGCAGCTCCTCTTGAATCTTGTCCATGTGGTGTACAACATTGTCAAAATCCTCAGATAGACAGTCCTGGACGATTCAGGCTATCATTTCTCCATCATCCTCAGTGATCATATATTCTGGAGGTGTTCTTTATGCCTTCATCTGCTTGCACGCTCCTCCTATCTACGTGGTTGGCCTTTTATTCCCACCTGGTTCTTGTGAGTTGGGACTTGGTGCGGTCCCCTATGTTGCCTCAGCCTATTTTTATTGTTCTTTGGTTGACTGTGTATTATCCTTCTTGCCCTTCTGGGTACCCATCTTCATTGTGCCTTTGTTTGTTTGCATTGTCTTCATCTAGCCCATCCTCCATTCCTTGGGCACTGGGATGATCCAGATTATTTTCGGCATGAAATAAGAGCGGATATATAATAAAGAAATGCACAGAGATATCACGGATATCTAATAATATAACAAAATTGTATCAGAGATGCAACAATAAACACAAAGATACAATAATACACAACTTCTATTAATGAAATAAATGTATAGAGACTATAAAAATACAAAGTGAAAGACTCGCTAGAATGGTGGTTGCTTATCTCTGAGAAGAGATGTGACGGCTACTCGCATTCACAAGAAGATGATTACAATTAGGCTCTGAAGGCATTTTTTACAATAAACAGGAATGCCAAAAACCTTAGACATCCAAAAACCTAAACCTAGAAGATGAAGCGCCAAAAGTCATGTGGGCCCCGTTTGGGTAAGTTAGTACATCAACTTCCCGGGGTCATAACTTTTGCATACAATCTCCATTTTAGGCACATGATAGCCCATTGGAAAGGTATCATTGAGGAGATTCATTTGGGGGGGAATATCAAAGGAACTTCCATATTTCTCCCCGTTCTTCCAAAAGCATCATTTAGGGCCTCAAAATGGCCTGGGAAGTTAAAAATTGCTAAAAATAGTAAATTACCAAAATTGCCAAAAATGTTTTTTGAGCCAGTTGGAAAAGATGGGTGGCCATTTATATCCACCTAGATCAATATTCCCTCCTTAGGAAGAAATGGTTTCCATTGCGTTGAGTGCTCGAGGGAGAGGGAAAAGCATTTGTTAAATCTACATCTTGATGAGTTGCTTGCCTTGTTGGAGAAGTTGCACTGCTTATCTTGTTGAAGGTTGTCACGAACATGTGGTTGGAAGGGTTGGACCTTTTTAACCAGTATGGCTACATGAGATGCCTATGTGAAAAAGGAATATTTACACTTTGTTGCAATCTTGTCGACCTGATTATGTTGGATATAAGGTGCTTGGGCTGAGGTTGTAGTGTTTGCAATATCCTTCTGTTCACCTTTTGAATAGATTGTGAAGAAGCTAAATTTTGCAGTATGAGATACTACCTTGCGACATTGTTTAGGTGGAATAGTATTCGGAGCTACTTCTGGTATTCTGTAGAGATGACCCCCCAGAGAAACAATGACACTGCGAGGTCGAGACTCATAAACAGCATGGCGTCTCCACATATATGGCTGGCCCAAAAGAACATCACAAACATCTAGTGGGGCAACATCACATAATACCTCATCCTTGAAGGGTTGGATGCCATATGAAAATCGGCACTGCTGGCTTACACAAAGATCTTGTCCCTGGCGAAGCCACCCGATGTTGTATGGTTGCGCATGTGGTGTTGTCGATAATCCCAATTGTTTTATGACCTCTGTTGAGATGAGCTTCTTCTGGCTTTCGCTATCAACAATAAAATGCAGTGGGGTCCCCTTCACCCACATCTGTGAATGAAAATGGCATTCCCTCTCTTCAGGATCTGTTGGTTCTTTTGGTTGAATTGTTGTGGTTGCAACAATAGTAGTGGGTTCTGCATCAATAATCTGTCCTTTACCAGTATTTTCAAAATCAGATTCTGAATCAGGGTTCGGCTCCTTGTCTTTGATCTTGGACACCAATGAATTTTTTGAGTGACATTCATCGGTGTTGTGCAAGGGGATTTTGTGGAAATCACACCATTTTATGGTGTCCTTCTTCGTCTTTTCATGATCCTTATTTTCCTGTTGCTTAGACTGGTTTTCGGGCAGCTGTTTGTTAGGGCCATATTTCTCATGCTTTGGTTGTTGTGGATTTTCATATCTGAACTCCCATTTGTTCTGGTGCATAAACTTCTTCTTCATTTTAACAGCATATCAATAAGTAGAACCAAGTGATGAGATGTCCAGAAAATCCATTTCAGTTTGGATGTATCTGTGTAGAGCCCCACAGTATTTCAGAACCAAATTTCGCTCAGAGTATTTGATACCCAGCTTGGTGCATAAGGTATGGAAGGTATTGGTGAAATCTGACACTACTTGGCCCCTCTCTTGCCACAGTGTGGTCC
>SNQJ01S0047478.1:81344-94241 GCA_010110895.2 Picea sitchensis | reverse complement strand
TGATGTTCTCTTGGGCCAACCATATATGTGGAGATGCCATGTTGTTTATGAGTCTCGACCCCATAGTGTCATTGTTACTTTAGGGGTTCATCTCTATAGAATACCAGAGGTAGTTCCAACTATTGTTCCACCTAAAAAGTGTCGCAAGGTAGTATCTCATACTACAAAATTCAACTTCTTCACAATCTGTTCAAAAGGGGAACAAAAGAACACTGCAACCACTACATCCTCGCCCCCTACACCTTCTATACAACAGAAGCAGGTAGACAAGGTTGCAGCAAAGCACAAATATTCCTTCTACACACCTTCCTCTCATGTAGCTTGACTTTTTGAACAACCTTAGCTTCAACAGGTTCATGACAGACTTCCACAAACTAAGTAGCGCGATATCTGCAGCAATACAAGCAACTCAATAAGATGCAGATCTAGCAAATGCTTTTCCCTCTCCCCCGGGAACTCAACGCAATGGAAACCATTACTTCCTAAGGAGGGAGGATTGATCCAGGTGGATCTCGGTGGCCACCCACCTTTTCCCACTCGCTGAAAATAGTTTTCTGACAATTTTGGTAATTTACTATTTTTAGCAGGTTTTAACTTCTGGAGCCATTTTGAGGGCCTAAATGAAGTTTTTTCGAGATCGATGTTCTCAATGATAGCTGAAGGCATGATTGAGCTCTCAAAATTAATATCCTCGACGATACCTTTCCAACGAGCTATCATACGCCTAAAATGAAGATCATATGCAAAAGTTACGACCCTAGGAACTTGATGTACTAACTTACCCAAACGGGCCCCACATGAATTTTGGTGCTTCATCTCCTAGGGTTAGGTTTTTGGATGTCTAGGGGTTTTGGAATTCCTTCTTATTGTAAAAATCCCTTCAGAGCCTCATTGTAATCATCTTCTTGTGAATGCGAGTAGTCGTTACATCTCTTCTCAGAGATAAGCTGCCACCATTCTAGCGAGTCTTTCACTCTGTATTTTTACAGTCTCTGCACATTTCTTTTAATAATAGAAATCGTGTATTACTGTATCTCTGTGTATTTCTTTAGTATATATCCTCTCTAATTTCGTGCCAAAAATAATCCGAATCAGTTCTTGAGATGTCAAACTTTACGTTCAAATTTGCGTAATGGTTTTACCGTGAGGGTTCCCACATCCGATACCTGCAATTCCTTCCAATTTAGTTTATGTGATTCATCAGCAACATAATGTCATAGAACAGATACATGAAAAATATTATGAGTTTTATGCAAGTGGGGTGGCAGTACTAGAAGATAAGCAACGGGTCTAATTCTCTCTTGGATTTTGAACGGTCCTTTAAATCGAGGTGACAATGCTGTCCCCTTCTCGAACCGAAAGGTACTCTTATTGGGTCTAATACGAATGAAAATTTGATCTCCCACGTTATAACTTCGGTCAGTCCTATGTGCATCCGCATAACTTTTATATATATCCTATGCTTCCTTTAGTCTCTGCCTAATCTGAATCACATGTTCCTCCATCTCTTGAATTAATTCTGGCCCAACTGTTACTCGGTCTTCTAATATTTTCCAACTCAACGGTGTTTTGCATGGCGTTCCATACATAGTGTAGAATGAGAGCTAATTCAAGTGATGGTGGTGGCATCATTGGCGGTCCTTGAAACGATGCCCCAATGCCTTGATTTCCTCGAGTCATAACCATCCTGTATAATTGAATTTGCATCACACCAATGTTTGTCCAGGAAGAGTCTAAGGCAATTCACATTTGCGCAACTTAAACTTGAAAACATGGGGTTAGGCGTAAGTTTTTTTGTAGTTGTTTGTAAACAAACGTTACTATATTTAGGGTAAGTGGCTAAAGGTCGAGGTTGAAATCATCTAAGCTCGGTATCTTGGTAGGTATCCTTCTATTTTTCTTACCTGGCTAGTTTTTTCAGCATACTAAATCCATTTATACATTCAAAAACACAATTTAAACAACAAAAAATAACAATTTTATACAGAACAAAAAATAAAAATTTTGTCCAAATTTATATTTGATTTAGTCAAAGTTACATTTGATTGGTCAAAAAGGATAAAATTCTAGAAAGCTTGGAGAAAGGATAAAAGGAGGGGTAGAGCCTCACCTTGGATTTATGATTTGATATATTATTGAGTGTTCTTGTAGTGATTTTAGGCAAAACTAGCATAACCCTTCCAATGTGGTGCATTATCCACCCTAGCTACACAAGGATGAGGATCCAGCTAGGATCTCATTGGAGCTTCATCTTTGGTTTATTTTCAGTTTTGGGTTGTAGTGATTTGCTTGGAGATGTTGTTTCACTTGGAGGGTTTGATTATGACATGATTCCAGGATTTTGGCTTCCATTGTGTATTTTCCATTGATGTATTGCAACTGTCATAGTCATTGGATTATTTTATTCACTATCCATTCATAATAAAATATTTGATAATTCTTGCAATATGTTTGAAAAAATATCTTTTGCAAAATATTTATGGAAAAATAACATAATTGCATAGAAATTCATAAAATCTTTCCTAACTCTATTGTTGAGAATATTAGAATGTATTCATTATTGATTCAAATCTAATATGATATATATATGTTCTCTGACATTTATAGTTTCTCTATCCAAAAATCATCTTACATAATCAATGTAGTGTAAAAGTAAAAGATACATTTATGTGCATTGTATGTCCGAAAATTACAGCATGATTTGGTCTACTTCAAAATTTCAATACAAGTGACAACTTAAACAAATCTAATCTATTCATGGATGTGTCACTCACAATAAAAATGACTGACAAAATTTTGAAGAATAACCCTTATAAAATTTTAATATGTACCTTTGCACTTCTTCAAAAATGTGTATAAAACTTAAAATAAACTCATTTTCTTGGACTGCCATTTTTTTAATGTCTAATGATGCAGGAAGTGCATTGTCACGACCGCCACCTCGTCGCACTCCTGCTCACAGGATCGTTCAATTCCTCATGCGAGCCAAAGTGGCTCTTTCGATTCCTCCGTGGAATCTCTGCTAGAAACCCGATCCACAGGTCCTTAATTCAACCACCCGTCTCTCTGCACTCAACAGTGATCTTCCCCGACTCAATTTCGAGTTTCGGGGTTTCGTCTTTTATGATGTCGAGAACCTCTCTCCCCTCGAACTCCCGATCGTCGATCTGCCAATATGGCGCTTTATTAGTTAGCCCTCCTGGCTAAGCTCCTGGCCTATATGACCGCTATCCCCCGTGACCGCAGACTTACCTCTTGTCGGGGTTTTGGACATTGCAATGCCGAATGCATAACACTTTGCCTACGGGATTCCCGATATCCCGATCCATGATTTCCCAATGTGGCTCTCCTATTGGGACCTTTACTAAAGGCTTCGATCATTGCCACACATCCCCTCAAGATGGACGGTCCTGATCGCTTCTCGCGGTTTCGCGACTTGGAATGCCCTGGAAGTCTTGTCTTCAGGACTCACGAAATGCTGAACTCCGATGCTCCGGTTTGACTTTTCTATCGAGACTTCTCCCAATAATATGGATCTCCGCCACGTGTCCTGAACAGATGGACAACCATGATCCAATCTCGTGATTTCAAGACTTGAAGTGTCTCGACCTACTCGACCTCGAGAACTCCGATATCCCGAGTGCCGATATCCTGATGTGACGTCAGCTAGGGCCACAATAGAGAGATCTCTCCTTTTCACCACTCATGAAGTCGAAAGACTTCCTCTTCCAACCTCTGATGCCCGAGTCCCCGATGTGGGAAATCTCCTGACACACGTTCTCTCCCAAATGAATGGTCCAAATCAAATCTCGTTGATTTGGGGTCCCTGGTGTCGAGTGACTCGCCTCACATCCTCGATATCCCCGATATCACGAATGCCGATATCCCGATGCCTTCGAGACTCACCTCTATGAACCAGTTCCCGGATCTCCGAAATGGACGATCATGCGACATGGGTCCTCCCTCGGACGGACGGCTACGATTCTTTCATTTTTTCGAGACTTGATATGTCTCGGCTTTCTCGACCTCAGGACCTCTGATATCCCGAGTGTCGATATCCCGATGCACCAATGCCTTTCGAGACTTTCACACCCGCTTCTCTGCGCTAAATGTTAAACCATGCACGACTCTCTACCGATCCAACGGCTGACGGGTATCTTTATCCGATCTGACGGTGCAGATCCATCCTTCTCCCTTGTGCACTCCTCCTTCTCCTTCCTGGACGTAGAAACCCAACGGTCCGGATCTCTTCCTCCCGTCGATCTGACGGCTACTGTGCTCCCTCCTGAGCTTGCGCACTTTCTTCTGATTCTTGGAAGAATTTCCAAGTTCCCAAAGGCCTCGACCTTTGCCTTTCTTCTCTGCGAGCTCCTATACCTGAGTTCTCGCCTACGTTCTCCTCGACGTTGTTCCTCCTGAGCTTTGCTCCTTTCGAATGCTCGAAGGATTCTTCAACTCCTGCGCCTCTGTAGGTTCCTTACTCACACAGAGTGTTGTCTCTCCTGAGCTTCTAACATGCTCAGATCCCTAAGGGATTTTTGTCTTTCTTCCCTTCTCCTGCAGATGGAGAATGTTTGGATACCCTCCTGGCTACCCTTCTGCTCAAGCAACCTCTTGCTGAGTTTGCAGGGTGTTCAACAACCCTGTGAAGATCCTTCAGTGGTCTCTTCCTCCAAATACAGAACTCAAAGAGTTCTCTTCTCTCCTCTGTGCCTATCTGCACACTTACTCGACGCCCTCCTCAACAGTATCTTCTCACAGAACATTCAACAGTTATGTCCTCTTGTGCACTCCTTGCACCTGCTCAATGCCCACTTGGTAGAGCTTCGCAGAATCCTCAGTGATTCTGATTCTTATGAACTCACAACAGAGTTCTTTTCTTGTGCACCCCTTGCACCTGCTCAATGCCCCCTTGTCAGAGCTTCACAGAAATCCTCAGAGATTCTGTCTGCAACTGTGTCTTCTCCCACACAGCCTTGCCTCCAAGGTGTTCAACAACCTTGAGGTCTTTACCTGAGTTGTTGATTCCAGTTCCTGTGCCGCAGCACGTCTTTCTCTGAACCCACATAATTCAGAAGTGCATCCTCTGTGCACGGTTATCAGAACCCGCAGTGTTCTGTTACACCCTCATGGTGTGAAGCCTCAAAGACCTTCACCTGAAATCAAAACAACCTGCAATTGCCTAGCATACATTCACACCATATAAAGAACACTCACAGACATTCATTCAACATGGAATAATGCAGGAAAAACTGCTCTTTGTATTAAATATGGAAAATGCATGTATTTACAAGGTGTTCCTGAGCACGGCCTGTAACAAGGTCTCGGCTCCTTCACTTCTGCTCTCTACTCATAGACCATCACACCCTTAATTACCAAAGAGATACAATAGATCTTTTTACATGAGGGGGCTCCTCGAGCTCTTTCCTCCANGAATGGGCTATCTAGTCCATTATCGGGTCTAGATCTTAGCCATTCAAACATTAATGGCCGATCTACCTAACGCCTGCACAAAGGCACGGCTCCACAACTCACCAGCTTTAAACATTAAATTACATTAAATTACAAATTAAAAGATGAGGGTTGCGCCTCTCTTCATCTTTGAATGCACACGCTTGACATGGCTGGCTGGCTGGCTGACTGACGTGGGGAGATGCTCCTACATCATACTCCTCAGCTGCAAAATTCATGAGCTCCTGCTCATGAGCTTCCCATCTCTGATGTTGAAATCCTCCTGGATCCCAAATCATCCTCTGGAGCTGTTCCTCTGCTCCATCCTGTTCCTGCTGCTTCTGTGCTGTTGTTGCTTCTTCCTTTCTACTCAGCTTCTTCTTGCTGGAAGTTTCTGCTGACCTCAACATCAGCCTTCTGATGTCTTCTATCATTGCATCCAGCTGCTCCAGTGGTTGGTCCTGTTTTTGCAGTCTCCCCAGCTGCAAAATTTTTCTGCAATTGGGTAGATCACTGTGATCTCCCATGCCATCCTCTTCATTTTCATCTGTGGCCTTAAGTTGCCACTCTGCTGCAAACTTCATCTCTGCAGTCTCCTCCTGACTGACTTTCTATTCATTCACCTTCTCTGACAGCTCAACTTTTGTCAGTTCTCTTGTTGGCTCTGCATTGTTCAGCCAATCCTCCAACATCTCTAGCTCCATCTCCCTTGGAGTGATAAATCTGCCTCCTTGCTCTTTGGCTTCCTTTGCTGCTAGCTTTAGTGCTCCAGCTTCTTTCTTTTCAGCTCCCAGGACGAAATCATTGAGCCATTCCTCAGAATGATCATTCTCTTTTCCTTCTTCTTCTGCTGTCAGCTTTAGTGCTACAGCTTCCTCAGCTTCCCGGCTGAATATGTTGAGACACTCCTCAGAATGCTCATTTTCCTCTTCGTCTGCTTCTGCTTGGGTAGTTTCAAACACCTGCTCAGATTCCTCCTTGACAGTCTCAGCTGACTGTTCTTTTGTTGTTGCTGCACCATCTGCAACACAGACTTCTGCCTCCCCCTGGGCAAGTGGTAGGAATACTCCAATTCGCCCAATCATTAGAAGGTCCTTCAGATCCTCGTATTCTGTCAGTTGCACATGCTAATCCAAACTTACCTCTGAGCTCATCTGATCTGTCAGCTCCTCAGGCTGATTCCAACTCATCGGCTCATCCCTGCCCACCAGGAAATATGGGATGTCTCTACTTCCCTCTTGACAGTCCATGGAATCAACTAATTCCATCTTTGTTTCCTTGCCCACCTGGCAAACTGGAAACCTTTTGTTTCCCTCCTGGCAATCTGTGAGATCCCACAGCGACCTCATATCATTGCCCAGCTGGCAATGTGAAATTTCTTGGCTGTCCTCATGACAGTCCCTGAGATCCTCAGCTGATCCCAATTCACTGAGATTTCTCCCAGTCTCTGGTTCACATACCTGAACCATTTCCTCAGGTCCATTAAGGTTTTCAACATACCTCAACCACCCTTTTAATAGCCTCTGTTGTCTTCTGACCATCAACTCTTTGACTGGCCATTTTGCCTTCGGCTCCTTCATGGGCCATTCATACACCCATCTTGGCTTTTCTTTCTGCTGCATTCGCAGTTCAAGCTTTTCTATATCTGCCCTTATTTCATAGAGGTCTTTATCCATTTCTACAATCTTTTCTACCTTGCTTTTCTTCCCAGCATGCCTATGGTCCTCAGTAGTCATGGCACTGTCCCTGTCTACTTTGCTAGCAAACCTGTTGCTATCACTCTGCACTAAGAGTGTTTCTAGCTTCATCCTCCAGTGCTCCTGATTGATTTCTTGATTGTTGCCTACCCGCGAACAATCCTTACAGAGTCTCCAGTGCTCTGTCTTCCTTTACCTCCCTTGCCTGAAATATACAGACAAGAATCAGGCTCTGATACCACTTGATGTGTATCAGAGTGCTCTTTATCTCTTGCCTCTCTTTCCTGAAATATAAAGACAAGAAATAGGCTCGGATACCACTTGATGCAGGAAGTAGATTGTCACGACCACCACCTCGTCGCGCTCTTGCTCAGAGGATCGTTCAATTTCTCATGCGAGCCGAAGCGGCTCTTTCGATTCCTCCATGGAATCTTTGCTAGAAACCCGATCCACAGGTCCTTAATTCAACCACCTGGCTCTCTGCACTCAACCGTGATCTTCCCCGACTTAGTTTTGGGTTTCGGGGTTTCGTCTTTTCTAATGTCGAGAACCTCTGTCCCCTTGAACTCTCGATCGCCAATCTGCCAATACGGTGCTTTATTCGTTAGCCCTCCTATCTAAGCTCCTGGCCTATATGACCGCTATTCCCCGTGACTGCAGTCTTACCTCTTGTCAAGGTTTTGGACATCGTAATGCCGAATACATAACTCTTTTCCTACAGGATTCCCGATATCCCGATCCGCGATTTCTCGATGTGGCTCTCCTATCGGGACCTTTCCTGAAGGATTCGATCACTGCCATGCGTCCCCTCAAGATGGACGGTCCTAATCGCTTCTCGCGACTTCGAATGCCCCGAAAGTCTTGTCTTCAGGACACACGAAATGCCAAACTCCGATGCTCCGGTTTGACTTTTCTATCGTGACTTCTCTCGATAATCTGGAAATTTGCCACGTGTCCCGAACAGATGGACGACCCTGATCCAATCTCGTGATTTCGAGACTTGAAGTGTCCCGACCTACTCGACCTCGAGAACTCTGATATCTCAAGTGTCGATATCCCGATATGACGTCAGCTAGGCCCACAACATAGAGCTCTCACCTTTTCACCACTCGTGAAGTCGAAAGACTTCCTCTTCCAACCTCCGATGCCCTAGTCCCCGATGTGGGAAATCTCGTGAAACGCGTCCGCTCCCAAACGAATGGTCAGGATCAAATCTTCTTGATTCAGGGTTCCTGGTGTCAAGTGACTCACCTCACGTCCTCGATATCCCCGATATCACGAACGCCGATATCCCGATGCCTTCGAGACTCACCTCTACGAACTAGTACCCGGATCTCCGAAATGGATGATAACGCGACACGCGTCCTCCCTCAGACGGACGACTACGATTCTTTCGTTGTTTCAGGACTTGAGATGTCTCGGCTTTCTCGACCTCAAGACCTCCGATATCCCGAGTGTCGATATCCCGATGCACCAATGCCTTTCAGGACTTTCACACCCACTTCTCTACGCTAAATGTTAAACCATGCACGACTCTCTGCCGATCCAATGGATGACAGGTATCTTGATCCGATCTGGTGGTGCAGATCCGTCCTTCTCCCTTGTGCGCTCCTCCTTCTCCTTCCTGGACGTAGAAACCCAATGGTCCAAATCTCTTCCTCCCGTCGATGTGACAGCTACTATGCTCCCTCCTGAGCTTGCGCACTTTCTTCCGATGCTTGGAAGAATTTCCAAGTTCCCAAAGGCCTCGACCTTTTCCTTTCTTTTCTGCGAGCTCCTATACCTGAGTTCTTGCCTGCGTTCTCCTCGACATTGTTCCTCCTAAGCTTTTCCCCTTTCAAATCCTCGAAGGATTCTTCAACTCCTGTGCCTCTGCAGGGTCCTTACGCACACACAGTGTTGTCTCTCCTGAGCTTCTCACACGCTCAGACCCCTAAGGGATTTATGTCTTTCTTCCCTTCTCCTGCAGATGGAGAATGTTTGGATGCCCTCCTGGCTATCCTTCTTTTCAAGCAACCTCTTGCTGAGTTTGCAGGGTGTTTAACAACCCTGTGAAGATCCTTCAGTGGGCTCTTCCTCCAAATACAGAGCTCAAAGAGTTCTATTTTCTCCTCTGTGCCTATCTGCACACTTACTCGACGCCCTCCTCGCAGAGTGTCTTCTCACAGAACGTTGAGTAGTTCTGTCCTCTTTGCACTCCTTGCACCTGCTCAATGCCCACTTGGCAGAGCTTCGCAGAATCCTCAGTGATTCTGATTCTTCTGAACTCACAACAGAGTTCTTCTCCGGTGCACCCCTTGCACCTACTCAATGCCCCCTTGGCAGAGCTTTACAGAACTCCTAAGAGATTCTGTCTGCAACTGTGTATTCTCCCACACAGCCTTGCCTCCAAGGTGTTCAGCAACCTTGAGGTCTTTACCTGAGTTGTTGATTCCAATTCCTATGCCGCAACACGTCTTTGTCTGAACCTGCAGAATTCAGAAGTGCATCCTCTGTGCACGGGTATCAAAACCCGCAGTGTTCTGTCACACCCTCCTGGTGTGAAGCCTCAAAGACCTTCACTGAAATCAAAACAACCTGCAATTTCCTAGTATACATTCACAGTATATAAAGAACACTTACAGACATTCATTCAACACAGAATAANGCAGGAAAAACTGCTCTTTGTATTAAATATGGCAAATGCATGTATTTACAAGGTGTTCCTGAGCACGGCCTCTAACAAGATCTTGGCTCCTTCTCTTCTGCTCTCTACTCGCAGACCATCACACCCTTAACTACCAAAGAGATACAATAGATCTTTTTACATGAGGGGGCTCTTCGAGCTCTTCCCTGCAATCTACCTACCCTATTCAATTACATTGAATGGGCTGTCTAGTCCGCTATCGGATCTAGATCTCAGCCATTCAAACATTAATGGCCGATCTACCTAATGCCTGCACAAAGGCACGGCTCCACAACTCACCAGCTTTAAACATTAAATTACATTCAATTACAAATTAAAAGATGAGGGCTGCTCTTCATCTTTGAATGCACGCGCTTGACACGGCTGGTTGGCTGGCTTGGCTCGCTGACGTGGAGAGATGCTCCTGCACGTGCTCAATTTTAATGCCTAGTACAAATTTTAGTACAAATTTTAATCCCCTATAGCAAGTTTGTACGAGCCCCAGCAAATTCCATCATTTTCTTCAACACCTTACAAAACATTCACATTGATTAGCAGCCAGCCAAAGGCATTAGATTCACTGTAGTCTCATCAAGTGGTCTGGTCTTACATAGAAAACCAACTTAATTATTCCTCACTCTGCCACTTCACCACCGCATAAGCTCTATTCAAACAACTGTACATAAGCCCTGTACATTATCTATTCGGAGAAATAATTCTTCCCTCTCAAAGGCCTCTTTGAAAACACTCATTAATGAAGCAATAGCATACGTAGATGAGAAGACTGCCCAGGAATATACATCTAACTGGATATATAGTTCTTCCACAACTAGCAATACAAAAAATAATGCCTCAAGGTATTGAACCAGCAAAATGAGTTTCCTGATGGCAGGGGCATAGGCTTGCTCCTCCGAAGGATATGCTTCCTCTACAAATATCACCGTTGTCTAATAGCTGTGAAACCCCTTGGAGGAGACGGAGGCTTTTCTTTCAAAAGATCTGCATTGCAGTAGCGTCTGGACCTCTCTCCTTTTCCTGGGTGAAAATAAAAAATGGAAAAGCAGCATTATGCTAAACAATACTGTGAAATGAATAAATTAAATTATCTACTAAAATCTAAATCATAGCATACTGAAGACATGTTGCCCCAGGTCATATAAAGATTTATATCCAGTCATTCTTGGAGTTCATCGAGACTCATGTATTGCTGCTCGAATGGCATGGGTGGCAGCAAATATTTATCACTAAGAATTTTTGGATCTTTTTCTTCACGTTAATGGAAAGGGATGAGATTATGTAAATGAACTAAATCGATGGTGCTAAGATCATTTTAACCGTCGGCCATCGCGGCTAAAGTTTTTCTATAATCAAAACGCCTTTAAATGTGTTTATTATAGGGACTTTTTATGATTAAATCCAATCCATTATCTTATTTCTAAATCATTTAATTAAGATGTTTGAATACACTTATGTAAGATTATGATTGCTTAATTTTGATAACGATATATAATCTCCTCTTCAAGGGTCTCTACACGGAAAGGCTAAATCATCCCAGAACAGCTTTCAATTTAGGGAAAGCAAAAAAATTCTGTAGCAACGGTGTATTTTAAGTGCTTCTGGATACGTGAGAAGACTGTGAAGTGCATAAGGTTTGTCCTTTTTTTCATTTGATTTGATGGATTTAAGGATAAATGTGTACAGAAAAATTAAAAAATTAAACCAGTAATGAAATGAAGATTAAATTTCACACCAAAAAATTAACTGTTTACATTCTCACTCCAAACACCTTATCGGATAAAAATTTGAGAGTAAAACCCATTTCTTTTCTGACCAACAGAGATGGCAAAATAGAAGAACAACCAAAAAATTAACTCTTTACTTTTTCACTCCGAACACCTTATCGTATAAAAAATTTAGAGTAAAACCCATTTCTTTTCTGACCAACAGAGATGGCAAATATAGAAGATCAACCAAAAAATTAACTGATTACTTTTTCACTCCAAACACCTTATCGGCTAAATAATTTTGAGTAAAACCCATTTCATTTTTGACCAATAGAGATGGCAAAAATAGAATAACAACCATATATCACAAGGGTAGTTTTAGTTTTTTTGGTTCTGATTTTCTTCAAAATTTGGTGGTAGTTTTAGTGTTTTAGTTTTAGTTTTGTTTTTTTTTCTGATTTTGTTCAAAATTTGGTGAGAAATAGTTGGATTTACAGATGTGAGTGGCTAAGTTTTTTCAACATACTCAATCTATTTATACATTCATAAATACAATTTAAACCACAAAAAATAACAATTTTATCCAAATATATATAACCAGATTAAACCAAAAAAAAACCCTTAGCCAACTCCTATCTCATCCTATCTCATATCCTACTATAGAAAGTATCCAACATAACAACAAAGAGTAACAATTTAGAATCATAAAGGCAGATATTTCAGTTTACTGAGTACCATGATGATGTTCTTCATCATACAATTTTAATTTTAAGGTCAGACGTTATATGCAAATCGATGTATAATCCATTTGTGGGTAAAGCGAAGGAAAGCTTTTCATCCATATCCATGGACGTAGATAATGATGAAATTTATACCCATGTCTATACTATGAATTTCGAAGGACTCCTCTAAAATCATTCTGGAGTCCATTTTATATCTGATGCATCACCTGGTAGATTGAACAGCATACCACACCCAACTACTGTTTAGAGTTACTACCAGAAGTAACTGCCCAAGCTGAAAAGCTACAGTAGGTCTGTATGGCGGTCATGGCGAGAACAAGGAACCCACAGAGCGGAGCTATAAATTTCCAGCTGGAAAAATAGTCGATCAGCCCCCAAAACGTCTTGAATCCCCAAACCATCCTTTTGATTTCGCTCTTGTAATATAGTTTGCGATACTTTCTCGCGAGCACTTCCTGAAGTGCCCGAGTGAGCTTGACATCAGAAATATTGATGAGGGCACCTGTAAGGGAGCGCTGGCTCAAGCCGTTCCACATCTTGACAATGTCCTCATCCGTTAAAGGGCAATATTCTCGATAAATGACCTCCCGATCCTTCAGTAGGCGAACGTCATCAGG
>SNQJ01S0047478.1:46122-80222 GCA_010110895.2 Picea sitchensis | reverse complement strand
CATCATTATTGAGCATCTCTTTAATTTGTACAACCCACTCTTTCCGAAACACATGAGGTTCCCCCATCAGTCTATTGATCACAATCTATTCTAGCGTTACTCGTGCTCTGGAGAGGAAGAAGCCAGCTGGGTAACGGTAACTTACATCTAATCAACTCCTGTGCCTTCAATTCAAGCTTTAAGCTCTCATCTCATATTTTCTTGGTAATGAAATTTGTTTGGATGTCATGATGATGATTTGGGTTGGGTCGCTATGTTAATCCTGTGGAAGTAGAAATGAATTTATGAGATATTTGGATTACAAAGAAGTAATCACTCAAATCTATTATTAAATTTTGATCAAATTTCTCAACAAAAATTGATAGAATCATTTCTGAACATTTAAACTACACCATTTCAATTTCTACCACTAAAAACAAAATGAATTTTTAAACAAAAAAAACTTTGAAAATTATGCATCTCCAAAACAGATGATCTCAGTGCCAATGCCGTGCTCATTAAGCTCTCCTCTACAAACTTGTAAACGATTTTTAAGTTAAAAATAAATAAACAAGTTAGGTCAACGGATCCATCGTTGTCCAAATCTCGTGTGTAAAACAGTGCTTTTAGTTTTTTAAGAATCTAAATCCATCCACGTGTTTCTTTTCAGTTCAACCAAACACGCCGACAAATGAATGTTACAAATGTTATCCTACAAGTCACATTCCACCTAAATACTAAAAGTAACAATTACAGTTCGTAAACGGAAGTTCGTTTCACGTAAAAGCAAGTACCTCTAATACTCTCTTTATTTCCACTCTCTTCACATTTTACTTACCAAGGAGACTATATTACTATACTTACCAACGAGACTCGATAGACGTACGTCACTTTATGATATTTTTTATGCGTATTTTTATTATATTTTTTATGCGTATCTATTAAAGCAAAAATTTAGTATTTTAATGTAGCCAACTAATTTTGTATTTTGTGATGAAAGAACTTATTTGAAAATTTATTAAAAATTAAACGATTTCATATTTTAATAAACTCTTAAATATTAGCACAATTATATTATTGAAAGTGGTTGTTATAGGTCAATTTTGGGGCCATTAGTGGTTGTGCTAGTTGGGGTCTAGGTCTACTAGTACATTGAGGAATATATGATTTGTGAATTAAAATATCAATACAATTAATAATGAAATATATATGAAATGGTTTACCATGGATGACTATGTTGACAACATTTCACCATGTTCATTATAGCTGACCATATCAATATAATTAATAATAAAATATTTATGATATGGTTGATCATGGATGACCAAATTAAACTATGGGTTTCGATGGTTGAGTATGGTTCACCATGTTTAGTTATGTTTGACCATTGTTGACTTTCATTAGCCATGGTTGATTACGTTTGACTATAAAAGACTTTGGTAAACCACAATCTTCTAAGGTTGAATTCAATTGACCATGGTTGACTATTAATTATTGCCCATGGTAGAAGGTGGTTAACCTCATTTGAGTATTGTTAACCATGGGTGAACATGTTGAATATAGATAACCATGTTGATTGTGGTCGACTATGGTTGACCATTGTAGTCTATGGTTAAAGATGGTAGACCACGATAAACTTTGGTTGACTTTGGTTGATTATGGTTTACTTTCATTGAGTATTGTTGAGCTTGAACATGATCATAACCATCACCATCACCATGGTTCACCATGCCCATGACCATGGCAGAATGTTGATGTCCTTGATAATGGTTGACCCTGGTTGACTATGGTTGATCGTGATTGACTATGGTTGACAATGAACATGGTTGACCATGGCTGACAATGGTTTAACATGACCATAAACAATACCATGGTTGACTATGGTTAACCTTAGTTAACCACGACCATGGTTGACTCTGGTTATTGTTGATTAAGTATGGTTGACAATGAATGACTATCGTTGACCATAGTTCAATATGGTTGACCATGAGTGAATATGAACATGGTTGACAATGAATGACTATCGTTGACCATGGTTCAATATGGTTGACCATGAGTGCACATGAACATGGTTGACAATGAATGACTATCGCTGACCATGGTACAATATGGTTGACCATGAGTGAACATGAACATGGTTGACTATGGTTAACATTAAGCATGGTAGAATAAGGTTAACCATGTGCTTGATAATGTATATGGACAACTATGGTTGACCACAAGCATGGTTGACCATGGTTATCTATGGTAGACTATGGTCAACTATGTTGACCATGGTTAACCATGATTGACTATGGTTGACCAAGAATGACCATGATTATGCTTTTCCATGATGTTGGTTGAATATACTAGACCATGACCATGATTGACTATGTTTGACCATGGTCGATTAAGGTTGACTAGGACCATAGTTGAACATGACCATGTCCATGGTTGACCATGACCATGACCATGGTTTTCCTTCACCCTTGTTCAACCTTAGTTAACTATGTTGAGCTACTTGTAGTTGATCGTATTGATTATGCATAACCATGGTTTACCATGGTAGTGTCACATTACAATGTTCATCACATGGGATCATCACTAAGTGAACATGTGACATACCATTTTTTTTCATGGGATATTAAAGAATATCCCTAATTTCACTAGATATTGATAAATACCTCCCAAAACCCTTATGTTGAGCTCCCCTCACAATACATATTTCCAATAAAAAACCCTATTTTTTCTAAATACCCCTTTTATACCCCCCAATACTTATAAACACCCTAATACTTTGCATCCCCCTGTAATATCTACAATATATTGACTTTATATTTCACAATTTAAAAATCCCCTTTATGAATGAATGTGATAAGATATTGGTCAACAAGGTGAATCCCCCATGGTTCATGATGCTTGACTTCTATTAAATTGTTGCATTGTCAATTGTTGGCCATGAGCATAATGATGGTTGACCATGAACATTGCTGACTATGATTGACCATGGTTAATCATGACTATGGTTAACCTTGCCATGGTTGACCATGACCATGGTTCAACATGTCCATAAACAAGACCATGGTTCATTATGGTTGACCTTAGTTGACCATGTCGATGGTTGACTCTTGTTGACCAAGACTGTGAGCATGGATGACTATGACCATGGTTGACCATGATTGTGAGCATGGTTGACCATGCTTAAATATGGTTGACCATGGGTGAAAATGAGCATGGTTCACGTTAACCATAGTTGAATAAGGTTGACCATGTGGTTGACAATGTTTATGGGTGACTATGGTTAACCATGAGAATGGTTGAATATGGTTGACCATGGTTGTATATGGTAGACTATGGTCAACCATGTTGACCATGGTTGACTATGGTTGACCAGGGATGACCATGACTATGGTTGTCGATAACCTTGGTTGACTATGGTAGATCATGAACATGACCTTGGTTGACTATGTTTAACCATGGCCATGACCTTGGTTCACTATGCTTGACCATGGTTGACTACAGTTGGCCATGACCATGTCCATTGTTGATGATGATCAGGGCCATGGTTAACCTTCACCATCGTAAACTATGAATTATCATCATTTTCCTTGACTCTAATTCAACCTTGGTTAACAATGTCACTCTGCTTATGGTTGACAATGTTGATTATGTATAACCAAGATTTACCGTTTTAATGTTGCATTGTGATGTTCATCATGCTTGACTTCTGTCAAATTGATTCATTCTCAATTGTTGACCATGACCATTCTTGTCTATGTTTGACCATGGTTTATTATAGTAAACGAAGGCCATGGTTGACCATGACCATGTGCATGATGATGGTTGACCATGAACATGGTTGACTATGATTGACTATGGTTGACCTTAACCATGGTTGTCCTTGACCATGGTTCTACATTGGTTGACTATATCAAGTTGACCATTGTTAGATTGTGATATTCCTCAATGGTTATTCCATATAACAATGTTTAAAATGGTTGACTTTTGTAAACCATAGTTGTCTTTAGCTGTCCATAGTTCTATGCACACATGGTTGACTATGGTTGTTTATGGGTGATGTTTTCCACATAGCGACATTCAACAAGGGTTATTTTTGATAACAACATTGGTTTCTATTCATCATAGTGTGACGTCAATTTATGTTAAAAACATCTTGACGTTGGGATATGTTAGTCACACTGTGACAATGGGTAACATTTGTCACATTGAAATGTTGGGATATGTTTGTAAAAATGCGATGTAGGGTTATGTTCATCTCATTTTTGGTCGTGAACGTCACAATGAAACATTTGTGTAAAGATATGTTGAGTTTAATAACAATAAAGTTTGAGTTATGTCACAAAGATTATATGAACATAACCATGTCTAACATGGGTAGACTATGGTTTCCATGATTGACTATGGTTGACCATGAAAACCCATCTCACTATGGTTGACCAAGGCTAACTAAGGTTGACTATGGTTATGTTACATTGTGATGTTTAGGTTGATTAATTTATGTCAAATTGTTATGCTCCAGGTTTTGTCGCAATGCAACATTCCATAATGGTTTTCTTCATTTGGGACATTCTTGTTAGTTATATTGTATTGTGAAGTTCATATTCTTTTACTAATGTAAAATTGCACAATCATCATTGGTTTTTGTCACATTGCAATGTTCATCAAGGGTAATATAAATTTATATTTTTCCTTAAGGATTACAATGTGACATGAAAAAGATGATACTATAGTCGAGATAAATGTTATAAAACATTGTCACAATTTAAGGGAATTAAAATAGGAAGATGACTCAAATAAATTTTCACATTTCAAGATTTATAAGAAAACATATGGTTGAATTAAATGTTAATTTTATTTTATAAAGAAAGACTTTAGTAGTAATAGTTCAAGATATTCACTATAAAACAATGTCATACAATGGCAATCTAAAAGTGAAAAATTGTTTGTCATTAACTTAATATTAGTCGAGAGATGTGAAGAGTAATATATGTTATGTTTCAAGTTGGTCCTGCAAATCACTATGAACAATATGTCCCATGGCCACATTTGTAGAGTAATAATTTTATGAGGTTAACATCAATATTTTTGGCATCCAAGAAGTTGACATTAAATTAAAAAGTAAAAACCTAAGAGACTATGTTTCACATTCATAAATTAAAAGGAAAACTTCAATATTATGCCATAATGTGACATTTTAAAAGTAATAAAATGAATAAATTGGATGGAATGACCCATATCATCATTTCAAAATGAATAAAGGTTATGTTTGGTGTAAACATATGAATAATATGAGACATTGTAACATATGGACTGCAATAATTGAAGAGATAGACATCTAAAAGATGTGACATTATGACAATTTTTTTTTTTATTAATATGGTTGTATTTAACGAAATGAAACATTGAGAAAGCAAATAGTAATAATCTAAAAGGTTGTGTTAAAGAATATAATGAACAATAAAAAAATATCAATACTAATGATTTGATTTGTTGTATTCCTCTCTCCATATAGGAAGGGGATATAATCTATAGTTGACATGTATAAAAGAAAAAAGGAATTTCATTTAAAAAATATAATGACAATTTAAAAGAAAAAAATGATTCACTTAGTGATGGAATGACACATATCAATTTTTCAAAAGTAATATCAATTTTTCAAAAGTAATAGCTAGGATATGTTTGATGTAGACATTTGAATAATATGTGACATCACAACATAAGGAAAATAAGTATTGAAAAGATAGAATTATTTATGATGAGACATAATAAAATAATAATATTAATAATACGGTTCTCCTTAATGTAATGTAACATTGAGAAAGTGAAAAATAATAATCTAAAAGTTTATTTTAAAGATCAATATATAATGTGTGAAAATTTCAAAGAAAAATATTTTAATGAATAGTATAAAAAGAACGAATACAAATAATTCCATAACAAAGAACATAATAGGAAATAAACTCAAATATAGTTGACATCTACAAAAGAAAAAATAATCCCTTTTCAAAAATATTGATGTTTTAACTTCATGAAATGAAGTTTATAAATGCAAAAAATCTAAAAATCTCATATATGATAAAGATAACAAAATCTATTCTAAAGTGTAACCAGATTAGTGATACACACAACATGAATTAAAATCAACTCTTGTTGCATCATGACCACTTTGCCTCTGAAGCCATTATCTCCTAAGATTTAAATACTTGCCTCCCTTTCACAAATACGTTTAAATTGTCGTAGGATTCCCTTCATCTTAGATAAAAATTGTAATATTTCATCGGAAAGGTGGAATATATAACTATTTTTGATAGAAATCATATTTTGTATGGAAATGAAAAATTATTCTTGTTGTGTGGCTTCATTCAAAGAAGAAATAAACTTTGAAACATCTTTGCTTCCAATAACTGTAGGAAAATAAAAACATTAACAAAAAAATGATTTAGTATAGATGAGAAAAACATCATTTAGAGAAAAAATAAAAACCTCCATTACCACAATGTATGAGATGAAATACCAATATAAATTGTGTATGAAAATATAAATTGTGTATGAAAAGAACATTTTTTCTTGATCTCCTAAAAAAATATCAATCTATATTTAAAGCAATGTTAAAACATAAGATGTTTGGGTTTTTTTAGATTTGTTTGTTTTAAGTGTGCTAAATTTACATGTAGAAGATTGTATGTTCGCATTTTACATGCATTTGAACATTTTTCCTATAACATATTATGTGGACTAATATATGATAGTTTAAATGTGAATGGTTAGTAGTAAACAACGGTACAATGATCAATTCCTCTAAAGTAGATATTATAAAACAAATATGCTTGTTTTTTTATTCAAATAGTAAAATGTATCAAATTAAGGTATAAAACATATTCCAAAAGTGAAGAAAAGATTAAAGTATAATAAATATTACAAAACACATGCATTATATGAAGAGATAAAGTATTTACATTGCATGCTAAACTATAAGGAATGTAATTATTTCTCTTCTTTCTTCCTAATTGTAGCATAAGAATATTTTTTTCATCTTGGCATAGCACTGAAAAGAGAAGGGTGGATATGTGATACCCCTAGGCCGAACCTCAGTTGTAAATATGTATATAGGTTGGTTAACCAGGACATTTTGGCTCAAAGTGTTTTTGTATATATGTTTTGAGGCCAGGGTGCCTCTGTGATTATTAGGCGAGAGAGCATGAATGTTGAAAGGCTAGTGAGCTTATCTTTGTAATATGTAATCACACTCAGATATTAATGGAAACACCTCATTGATGTAGAACAACAAGACAAAAAGAGTATGGGGGGGTAAATCACACTATAAGTGAAAGAGGGCTAAGAGTCTAGGAAAGGGGGCTTAAGCCCAAGGGAATAATATATTAATATTTCCTAAAGTCCAAGTTATGGATATATTTATATCCTAAGGTCCTATGAAGAGGGGAATGTACCACAAGTGGAGCCCAAGGAAACTCCCAACATGACAAGTGTCAAGTTGGGAACATGAAAATATATTGTTGAGAACTTAGTGTAATTATCATCTTTCCCAATAATTCTTAACATGATTCTAGGATGTTCATTCTGTCATCTACCTTCTGTACCTACATTTGGGAATCTTTGGAGTTGTTTTGAGGAGTAACTTGAGTTACAAGTGAGTTGAAGAGGCGGGTTATCAGGCCCGTGTGCTATTGAATAAGAAGGATGTTAGGACCATAAGCATTCTCACCTGGTGAGAGAAATGATGGGAAATATTTTACCAAGGTGCCAAGTTGCGGCTAAAAGGATCTGAGACTTCTTTTCAGGCATGTTGCTAAAACCTCAGAAGGGAAGTGGGGCAACTGAAGGAGTTTTGAAAAGAGAAGGGGCACACTTTGTTGGCAGAGGGGCAGACCTGGGGTTCAACGATATAATAGTGTACCAACAAAACCCTGGCTACCGACCCTTTCGGCAACACCTGCAAAGCAGATGAAGTCTCACCCGAGGTAGAGGCAGGGGTGGTTGTAGGACTCTAGTGTTTGCAACCTCAGCTGGGACACATATCTGTGATTGTAATACCTTAACAGAGCACTTAGCAAGTATGATTTATCAATATTTAGTCTTATTTTACAACACAGCTAAACCCTAACAAAAGATCTGCGCAATATTTACATAGATTCAATAGACTTGAGCACTAAGCATACCAACATAGATTAGATCTAGCATTCCTTCACATTATTCGGTACTAAACTATCATATTAGATTCATCTATCATCTAAAGAATTGAATCACATAAACAAAAGAGCAACCAAAAAGCACAAAGCATTCACAACATAGGATATACATGGTTCAACCCCACCCTGGGGCTATGTCCACCAACTCTTCGTCTCCTTATTATCTTCGGTTAAAAAGCTACATGCATAGATCCTTGAGATATTACTTCGTAGAGGACATGATATCTACGCACTTTGTTAGATCCTCCTTCCTTGAGTTACAACACAAATCCTTCCACAGTCTCTTACAATCACTTGCACTTAGCTCTGCAAGCCTCACACAATATGCAAAAAGCAATTACAGTTACCACTTGCACTTAGAAATTAACACTTAGCACTTAGCATACCGAATTCTTCTTACATTGCCTAGCTACTTATTTATAAATTACAAAATACTCCTAAGCATGGGTAAACCCATGGGCCAACATCCCCATACCCATTACATAAGCCCAAAACCTAAAATACCCTAAAAAGGGGTTGAGATTCCGTGATCTCCGCTTCGACTTGAGATCTGCCTTTGATAGCCCGTTGAAGTCCCAAAAGTAGTTCAAACATGAACAAGGATCCTCAAAACTTGGCCAAGGGCCAAAATGACCCCAACACTCACCTGTGACTCATCCCAAGTCACTCTGCTCTAGGTAATTCTGTCTCAAAAGCCTCGATCTTGGCTAGAGCTTCTTCGACCTGTTGTTGAGCCATGACCTCCTGCTCAATAAACTCTTGGATTACTACTTCGTTGACAGGTCCCTCTAAGCGTTATTCAGTTGCAGTGACGAGTTGCTCCAGTTCTTCTCCTCGTCCTTCGATCTCTGTGAATAGTTGGAAATCCTTGTCTTGTATTGGTTGAAGTCTTTGAGTGACTTCCATGAATCTTCTCTGAATGGTGTGGACCCATTGCTAGGTAGTGCATTGTTCTTGGGATATCTTCATCCTCTCAATGGCTGATAGGTAATTCAACTACGCCTATATAGTTTCTACTTGTTACTTCGCCTCCTGGAGTTGTAACTCCAGTGCTTTCAATTCAGGATCCTCAGTGAGTCACTCATAAGTTTGGGCACTGTGATCGGTCAGTTGTTTACATTCCATGACAAGGCCCTTGATTCTTTCAAAGGTGCCTTGGGCAGTTGCTTCTTGTTGATCTCGCAGATCCTGCGGAGTACTGGGCATTGTTCTTAGCTCTAGATCTGTGATTCTCTGCTAAAGATGTTGGATGGTTTCTACGAGCTGCGCTACTTGGTGTTCTACTGGTTTTTCCTCCTTCTGTTCCAAGCCTGTCACAGAGCAAAGTGCATTGTTGACTGCTTCTTTTACTCAGACCTACTCCATGAGAAACTTTTCTTTCTCCTGTTGGATCTACGCTCTTTCTTCATTGAACTTCGCTTGAAGGGCGTCCCTCTCTTGTTGCGTTATCCTACGTTTATCTATAACTTCCTCCTGTGATTGATGCAGGGCCGTTGTGACCTGTTCTTTCTCATATTTTGCTCGATGATGGAGAGCTTTGGTTACATCAGCTAGTCTGCAGATTTGGGCAGGCTCATCTCCCAACTCTGGTTCTCTTGAGGGCGGGGGAGCAATGGAAACTGCAAGGCTTGAATAAAGGGCTTGTTGTACACCTCTTAGTTCTTCTTCAATTCTATCATACATAGATTCTTTTTTTACTTCGTTTCTTTGCAAAATATCTTCTGAGGCAAATCCTACAACTGAAATAATGAATTCGAAGTCAATGACCGTGAGTACACTCTGCATCTTTAGCTTATTGGTTTTGAACTTCTTCTGTGATGAAGGTTTTGTGGGGGAAAGCTTCCTTTTCTTAGATGGATCGGTGTCATCAGAGAGGTTGTGTGGCGGTGTTACTTCTCCTTTCTTATCTTCTTCTTGTTCTTTTTCCTCCTTTTTCACTTCTTCATCACCTCCTCCGCTAGGTGACTCAGATGCAGTCTCTTCTGATGCGATGTGTATTTCCTGTACATATTGATTATTTTTCTTCCTGTTGCTTCTTGGGGCATCATACTCTTCATGAGTAACCACCAGATTTCCAATGAGGTCCAGGTCAGACAAATTTGTGGGGTCAGCAGGGATAAGGAGTTCTGTAGGCTAGTCTTTAATGATTTCTTCCAAGTCCTCTATAGTGAGCTTGTAGTAGTACTGAAGTTATTCTTTGCTTTCATCGACACATGTAGTAATATAAATGAAGTGCCTATCTATGCGAAATTTCATAAGAGGCCTGAACATGTCCAGGGTGTTCGGTGTCATATGAGGGAAGGAATCAATAGCCCTTCTAAGTTGCAGGTAATATGTATGAAATACTGCGTTTGACTACCACTGCTTTCCCATAACTCTCAAATACCAGAGCCTGGTGAAATTTGTAGCAAGCGTCTCGAATGGATTGATGTCAGGGAAAGTCTCACCTTCCGGCATCTCCCAAGAAATAAACACGATGAGGATCAGGAGCCATCTGAAGAGAAACTCATAGCCTTGATCCTGAGCTACGTGGCAATCTAGTTCGAGTTGGTTAACTAGGTACTTCGTCCAGTTCATCTGTAGGCCTTCTATGCATTTCCCGATGAGGTCAACAACAAACCATGTGACTTGCATCGGTCTGTTCTTTCTTACTAGATTTCGTGCAATTAATTGGCATGCTAGGTGCATTGCGCCATTTTGTATGGAGGCTACCTTGTATCCTCGCATCCCCTTCTCAACATTGTCGTATATTTCTTTAATCGTCTATGCCAAGGCGTGGTCTACATATTTTCCTCGGTATAACTCTTGTGGGTTTGGTCCATGCATGCTTAGTCCGGTGATCCTATGGATCATCGTTGGATCGACAGTGATTCGTCTGTCCAACCATATATAGCCACCATGGAAGCACAAAAATAGGATATTAATGCAGGCATTAACCTCCTAGTTCCTTCCAAAATGTGGAATCTTCATTACATTCAAAAGGATGGACTGTGCGAAGTTCATCGCCCATGGCTGGCGGATGATTTTCATCTTCTTTCCCTTTGTCTTGGTCAGATATTTGTGAGGCGTGAGCATGCCATAGCTCTTACGGTCTCCCAGGTTATAGTCACTAATTTTCAATGTCAAAATTCATTCTAGTTGTGGTCTGAATATGCATATCCCCCTCAGGAGATACACAATGATGACGGTGCAGTCGAAGTCCCTCGGGACATTGTCGCGACTCACTACACCATCCAAGGGTGGGATGTAATCGACCAGGATGGAAAAAAATAACTTCTCATTCACCAAGTCATCTCTATTCTTAGTTCTTTTCTCAGTCGCATCTTGGGATTGTTTAGATCCGCGAGTAGTCGATGGGGAGGCTTGCACTCCTCTCATCGATGAATCGTGTACATCCACAGACATTACTCTTTCAGTCATGAGTTTGACAAGTATCTCCTTCACAGATTCTTCGACTGTTCTAAGTTATTCGGACATACACGCTCTTCGTTGAATATCTCGGGTTGAAGAGAAACTATTTGATGCAATGGAACGGATGGCGATAGCTCGATGATCATTGTGTGAAATCAACTAATATTAGAGCTCAGATAATCATGGGTGGAAAATGTGTTCTCAGTGCAAGGCTCGACAAAATAAGTAGACAACTAGGTAACGAATCTTTCCAACAAGTCATAAGCCTTCATTAATGCAGTTGTGTCCGGTACGACGCGGTCCCAACGGTCTAATGGCAAGCTTCCTGGCCATAACTGTTTTTATAACCATTTGGGATAATGTTTATAATGCGTCCAATGGTCATATTACTTCGTCGTGGCGAAGTGCCATGCTGTGTTGTATTGATATCATAGCGAAGTTCAAATTTTGGAATCCTTCCTTCTGCGGAGTTCTTTCTGGTGCTATTTGTAATTTTTCTATCGTTTCTTTCTTCTTACTAAGATTTATATCCTTTTTCCTGGTGATCTTCGTCTTGGTATTCCTCTTTCCATTCTGATTCTTATCTTCCCTTGGCATAGTAACTTCGCATTGTTGATGGTCTTTACTAGGGTTCAAGGGAAATACTTCTTCTCTGTCTGGTGTAGGTGCTCTACTCTCTTGTAAAGACAAGTATCTCGAGTCCTCCTATGTTCTTTCAATTTCGACATCTCGATGTCTGGACCTCAGTAGTTTCGTCTGATCCTCTTGTTCTTTCAATAAGTGCGCAATTCTCTTGGTCATGAAGTCTCTTAGGTCTTGTTTTTTCTGTTGTAGGTATTATTCTTCCTTCCTTTGGGTCTGATCCTTCTCGATCAAGGATTTTCCTAGTAACATAGTCAATGGAGCGATGTTCTCAATGAATTTAACAACCTCAAAATATTTCTCTATCAAAGATCCATGAGCACTCATAGATATTTGGGTAAGTCTTCCACACAGGGTTATCAACTTTCCTCCAAAAAATCCTATTCCTCCGAGTGAAGGAATCATAGTAGGATTTCCTAAAATTTGCCAAGTTCTTTCTTTCATGATATTCACCTATGTTTCCTCATCCAGAACGTAGTCAATGTCGAAGTCTCCTATTCTTGTTTCTATGCATTCTTTTTCTTTGAAGATCTCTGATAAGTTGATATCTCTGTGATCATTCAGGGTTTCTTTCATTTGCAATAGTATAGTCTCTGATTCTTTCTAAGGTTCTACCATGATCTTAGTTTCTTGACCTTCCTCGGGGTTTTCTTGTCTCATATTCATTATTTCAATCTTAGCAATAATTCTAGGGAAATCCAGAACTTCATGATCCATAGATTTACAACAAAGACAACTAGGTCTTCTTCCAAGGAATTCCTTAGCAAGATGTCTCAGTCTTTTGCAACTGTAAAAAAAAGTCAATCCTCTCTTTATTTTAAATGATCCCCAACCCTTCCTGTACTGTGCACTAGGATCATTGTAGCTAACCTGCAAAAAATTATTTCTAGGATCTTGCATCCATTTGTTAGTCCAAACATTCTTTCTGTGCATAGGAATGACATATCTTTCATTATTTCTATCAGATCTACTCATATCAAACTGTCTTTCATCTAGCTGTGCCCTAGTTTTCAGGCTAGGACAAAATTTATCAAACATACCTAGATCCATACTCTTGAAACAAAAAATTTCACTAATCTGACTTTCAGTAGAGCACAAAGCTTCTAGATCTTTTTTCACTATTCTTACATTTACCAGAGCACAAAGCTTCAAGATCTTACCTCTTTTCTTTGGATTTGAATTCTCTTCTTAGCACAGAGCTTCTCAATCCAATTAGAGTACTGCACACTAGGGTGACAGATCTATGCATAGAACTTTCAAAGTTTCAGGCTAGTTCTTTTCAGATATCTTCTTCTTTCTCAGTTCCCAACAATCACAGTTTCAAGTCCCGGCAACGGAACCATTTGTTGCACAGGGGTAGACCCGGGTTTCAACACTACAACAACGCACCAACAAAACCCTAGCTACGGCCCTTTCGGCAACACCTGCGAAGCAGATGAAGTCTCATCCGAGGTAGATGCAAGGGTGGTTGTGGGACTCCCGTGTCTGCAACCTCAGCTAGGACACAAATCTGTGATTGTAATACCTTAACAGAGCACTTAGAAATTGTGATTTATCAATATTTAGTCTTATTTTATAGCACAGCTAAACCCTAACAGAAGATCTGTGCAGTATTCACATAGATTCAATAGAATCAAGCACTATCCATACCAACCTAGATAAGATCTAGCATTCCTTCACATTATTTTTCACTAAGCTATCATATTAGATTCATATATCATCTAACATCGCACTAATCATTGAATCACATAAACAAAAGAACAACCAAAAAGTAGAAAGCATTCACAACACAGGATATACATGGTTCACCCCCACCCTAGGGCTATGTCCACCAACTCTTTGTCTCCTTATTATCTTCGGTCAATCAACTACATGCATAGAGCCTTGAGATATTACTCCGCAGAGGACAGGAGATCTGCACACCTCACTAGATCCTACTTCCTCGAGTCACAACACAAATCCTTCCACAGTCTTTTACAATCACTTGCACTTAGCTCTGCAAGCCTCACATAGTATGCATAGAGAAATTACAATTACCACTTGCACTTATCAATTAACACTTAGCATTTAGCACACTGGCTTCTTCTTACATTGCCTAAATACTTGTTTATACATTACAAAATAGGCCTAAGCATGGGTAAACCCATGGGTCGACATCCTCATACCCATTACATAAGACCAAAACCCAAAAACCCTAAAAAGGGGTTGAGATTCTGTGATCTCCACTTCAACTTGCTGTAATGACCCTTTTCTTATTACTGTGAATAATTTCATAAATAATCCTAAACATTAGCTAAATTATAATTAATTATTATATAACCTTAATTGATTACAAGTTATTAATTAATTATTTTGATTATACTTAGCTGAAGTATGATTAACTCCTTGATTAGGGGTTAATGAATTAGTAATTATTAAATGAGACATTAAATGATTAATTATTAAATTAATGGTTAGTGATTAATTGATTATTAATTAAAGTAATTGATTAATTATGTATTAAAATGGGGGAAAATAAAATATAAGTTTAAATGGGTTACGTATCCCATAAGGGATAACGTAACTCATACGTAAAATGAACATTAAGTAAAGGATAAGACCATAAAAGAGAAATAAATGTATGGATAAGGGGTTTGGTGAGGAGAAAAAGGTGCGAGGGCGGTGAAGGAGGCATAAGGGAAGGAGGATGATTCATTTTGGGGGGAGGATTGATTTCATGCAGTCTACGGGAGGATTCTGATCTGAGGAAATTTTTGGGAGCATTGGAGACCGAGATGGATGCTGATGGTAATGATGGGATTCCTGATTCTGCCTGTGAGGGTTTTTAGACTCCGGAGACTGGGGCGTCCATAGATAATCCTAGGGCCGGCGTCTTGGTCAGTAGAATTATTTGGTTTAAGGGTGTCTTAAAGAATAGCGGCTGGATGAGTTCAGCGAAAAGGGTAATGCCTTCAGGCAATTATTTAACTTGTTATGCAAATTGTTATGTAAATTTAACTTATTATGCAAATTGTTATGTAAAATGTTATTTTATTTATTGAAATAAAGCAAGGGAAATTGCTAGAGAAAAGCGGTGCAGTAAAATTCAAATTTACTGATACGTTTTAATACAATAGTAGTTTCAAATTAAATCCTAGGTCACTACATCACGGTATCCGAGCTAGCGGTTAGGCGGAGCCTATGGCCCAAGTTGCCAAATTCCCCTTCCCTTAACCTGCAACCAAATAAATGATGACAAAACTTCCAACAACACAGTGCCACTGTAAATTCAACATGGTGTTGATACGGTTACAGTGGGAGAAGTGGGAGGCATTTCCCAGATGTATCCTCCATTGTAGGGTGGGCCATGCCTCCACCCCTCCTAACAAAACCAGGGGTGGAGGCATTTCCCACCGTGCCTCCTCCGAAACCTGAAGTCACAGGAGAATTAAGTCTTCCAGTTCAGCTCCCAGTGCGTGTGATGAGGCTGTGGAGTTACTGCTAGGAAGCTTGAATTAGAATAAGCTGACACCTTCCACTAAAGTTCTATTTGGAGTTAGATTAGGTATAGGGGCGGCTCCAAGATAGTCTAGCAGAGGAGCGGATAGAATGAGTTGGAAGTAAGGTTAAGGGAGGAAGGATAGAGTAGAATAGTTGAGACTATATGGGGATCTATTTTGTGGTGGGATTTTATGAAGAAAAATATGTATATATGAATATTCACTATTATTAACTAAACCACAATTATTTTAAAATGAAATTTTGAAGACAAATAATTGTAATTCAAGAAATTCTCACATAGTGATTATTTGTCTTTTATAAAAAGACTAGTCTTACTTGTTGGATGAGATGCATACATAAAATACTAAGGATAGCCAGTTGATTATTAGTACATGTCATGAATTGTATGTACCCAATGGGACACTTGTTCGTACCATAAGATACATAACCGGGATGAGGGATTTCTGAAAATTGGGTGTATGTAATGACCCTTTCTTATTAAATGAATAATTTCATAAATAATCCTAAACATTAGCTAAATTATAATTAATTATTATATAACCTTAATTGATTACAAGTTATTAATTAATTATTTTGGATATACTTAGGCTGAGTATGATTAACTCCTTGATTAGAGGTTAATGAATGAGTAATTATTAAATGAGACGTTAAATGATTAATTATTAAATTAATGGTTAGTGATTAATTGATTATTAATTAAAGTAATTGATTAAATATGTATTAAAATGGGAAAATAAAATATAAGTTTAAATGGGTTCCGTATCCCATAAGGGATAGCAGTAACCCATACATAAAATGAACATTAAGTAAAGGATAAGACCATTAATAGAAATAAATGTATGGATAAAGGGTTTGGTGAGGAGTAAAGGTCACGAGGGAGGCAGTGAAGGAGGCATAGGGAAGGAGGAGGATTCATGAAGGAGGCATAAGGGAAGGAGGAGGATTCATTTTGGGGGGAGGATTGATTTCATGCAGTCTACGGGAGGAGATTTTGGGAGCATTGGGACAGAGTTAGTTAACAGTGGTGACAGTGGGATTTACAGTGCACCGGGGCTGAGGGGTTTTGGGCTCGGAGGGCTAGGACGTCCATAGATGTCCTAGGGCCAGGCGTACTGGTCGGTAGGGTGGCTGGTTTTGGGGTGTCTTAAGGAGAAAGCGGCTGCGGATAGGTTCAAGTGAAAGGAGTGATAGCATCAGAACGAGGTATTTAACTTGTTATGCAAATTGTTATGTAAAATGTTATTTTATTTATTGAAATCTGGGAGTGAATATGCTAGAGTAAGCGAATTTTGAGTAAAATTCAAATTTACTGTTCTATTTTAATACAATAGTAGTTTAAATTAAATCTCGGTCACTATACTTGCGCTCCACCTTCGATAGTCTGTTGAAGTCCCAAAAGTAGGTAAAATGTGACCAAGGATCCTCAAAACTTGGCCAAGGGCCAACACACTTTCTGGGGTGGGACAAGTATGTGGGGAATGAGAGGCTATAGGTTACCTGCTAGAGTTGGAACCTTAATCTAATCATTTTTGTTGTTAATAGACCTTAGCCTCACTTAACATTCCTTTTCCCTGGTGGCATTTTATCCCCAACTCCAAGGTGACCTATTCTTGAGAGGTTATGAGTAGCAAAGACTATGGTTGGGAGGAAATTCTGAAATTTGCACATAGTTGATGACTTATTTACACAAGATAAGTGTCTCTTATGTGTTTATTATAAATATTGTGTTATTATGTATCTGTTCTCTCTTATGGGTTTTTCTTGTATTATTATGCATGTGTATATTTATAGTAGTCTATATAATTTTGTTCATATGTGGAGAAATTTTGTTTAGTTTAACGGTATCATAGTTGGAAATTTTGTGTGGCATTTCCCATCTCAGCGACAGGGATTCTACAATATGGTATCAGAGAATTTAGAAAATTTTGTTGAGATGTTGGTAATGGGGAAATTGCAATGCAGTATTAATCTGGATTGGAACATTATATTATTTGTCATCTATCTCACTACTTTTTGGGTGAAAATTGGATGAATCGTCTTGCAGGGCCATTTCGGCGGTTGATCCAAATTTGGAAATTTAGGTCCAAAAAATAGTCAAAAATATTCTAGAGCCATTTTGAGGCATCAAACATCCTTTTTTTTTAATCCAAAATTTACACGTCGATAAATTTCCAATGACGCAGACGATTCATCAATCAAAGTTCATATGAGAAATTTATGCCCCCCACAAGTTGACCTACCATATTGATCACCATGGTGCAAGTGGATGCCATGCCAGCCTCCATTACTTAGACATGTGAGGCTAGCCATGTAGTGGATTTTCTAATAACATTATAGAAGTTCCAAGACCTTATCACACTTGAAGGTTGAGGAAGTTAAAAGCCTATCCCTAGATGGCTATCAGGCTATGTTAAAATTGGGCCACTAGGAGGAGAAGAGGTTCTACTATTTTGCATTGTATCTTGTTCCATAGCTTAGAAAAACATATCAAAGTGGTATTATGTGAGAATAATAGAGTAGGAGAGATTTTGTAGCAGCCATACATGCCACAGGTCAAAGGAAACTCCATAGAGAGTGTCTATTTCTTTGTACTTGCATCATTTCTTTACCAGAGAAAAGAAAGTAGAGAAACCTAATCTTCTAGACATGGGTTTTATCTCGTATTGGGTTTCCCAAGTCATATATTATGTTTATTTCTAGATGGTGAGCATTTTTTTTATTTTTCTCTATTTTCTTTATTTATTTATTTTGTGAGTAACTAAATATTCTAGAGATCTAAATGAAATTAACCTTAATAATAAAGATTTCAGTTTTTTATTAGATTTGTTGTGACGAACTGCTCCATTGGAATATCGATGACAGTTTACAGATCATATTGGTATAAGAGAAATATTTTCTTTTGGATATTTGTGGTATGTTGCATGATCTAGGAATCATCTTAAAGAAAAGTTGCAGAGAACCCCAACCATGGAAAATGAGTTTGTTCATAATAACCCTTTAGATGCAGTAGAAAAGAGATTTGAGCAATTAGAAGCACAAGTTGTCGACATCAGTCACAATATGAACCTCCTCATGGTGGCTCTAGAAACAAAGCTCAGAATTTTTGGAGATGATGGAGGCTCTAACTAAGAGAACAGATTGGAGGGGAAATTGGTATATCAAGAAGAAAAGGTGTCATAGAAAGAATCCAAAAAAGAAAAGTCGAGTTCGAGTCATGTGAACCCTTCACAATCCTTATTCAATATGGAATTGAAAGTGGACATAAATCCATATCAAGGTGATATCTATTCATTAAAACAAAATCATTGGTTTCAACAACTAGAAGTTTATTTTAGCATTCACCATATAGATGAAGAACAAAATATTCATTTTCTAGATTGAAGCTAGGGGGTCATGATTTAACCTAGTGGGAAAGCCACATAGAAACACTCAAATTGGAGGGTGATCCACTAGTAACTAGATGGGAGGAATTCAAAACCCTCATCAAGTCCCAATTCTACCCTATCAGGTATGTATAGGACCAATGGATCTAGTGTCACTACTTCATGAAGAGGCAGGGGAAAAGTGTACAAGAGTACATCAACGAGTTCATAAAAATGGCCATCATGTTGGGTATCTCTCCTAAGAACCCAAATGTACTCCTCAAGTATTTGGGGTATTTACACAGTCATATAGGAAAAGGTGATTCTCTTCAATCCAAGGATAGTGGATGAGGCTTGTGTACAGGCACAATACCCAAAAAACATAGGCCAAAAGAAGGGGAAACCGAGTGGTTCAATGTAGAAAGAGAACCAGGAAGATTCCAAGGAGGGGAAGAATAAGTGGAAAGGGGGGAAAGATAAGAAGAAAATAGGCATTGAAAAATAGAGTAAATATTCCATCAACCATTGCAACCATTGAAACATTTATGGTCACACCAAGGAAAAATGTTGGAAACTACATCCAGAGCTGAACCCAAATAATTTCAAGAAGGACAGAAAGAAAAAGAACCTTTTAGACAAATATTCAAGAATTTAGGTTGAAAGAAACTCGTATTTTGATGAAAAGATTGTTTTCACATTTGTATAGAAGGAGATGAATCTGAGTAGCCTTCATCACCTAGAAGAGAAGGAGAGGACCACCAAACTCTTCCACATCAAAATTCAGGTCAATAAGACCAATATAGATGCTCTGGTTGACTCTAGTTCACAAGCTAATCTCATAGCAATGAATCTAGTCAAAAATCTTGGATTCAAGGTTCACAATCATCCTATCCCCTATCCATTGCATTGGGCAAACAAGGATGCAGAGATAAAGGAAAAAAAATAGTGTAAGATTAAATTTGCTATAAGTGTTGTTTTTATTGATGAACTGGAATTGGATGTAGTACCCCTAGATGTGTGTGGAGTAGTGTTTGGAATCCATTATATGTATATTATGGATGCAATATTCACGTGCAGAGCCAACCAATATCGACTGATCAAGGATGGGAAGTCCTATATCATCAATCTTCATAAAGGTAAGTCAAATATCTCAATGGTAAATGTCAAGAAGTTGATTAGTTATAATAATAAACATGTTTTACTTTTCTTAGGATAAAATCAGTCTGATGATGAGTCAATGAGAGTGAAGGCGTGCCTAGAGGGGTGTACTAAAGAGAAAAAAAATGGTTGGAGGAGTTTCTACATAAATACAGAGGATTTTTTTAGGGTCCTAAAGTGCCACAACCGAAGAGGGAAGTGGAGCACGAAATACAATTGTTTCCAAACTCCCCATTTTCAAATATTGGGATATATAAATAGTCCATTATGGAAGTGAATGAATTGAAGAATCAATTACAGTAGTTGTTGGAGAAGGATGTAATTCGACCAAGTACCTCACCTTGTGGGTCACCCATCATAATTGTTCCCAAGAAGGATGGGACTTGGATAATGTGTATCGATTATAAGGAATTGAACAAGATTACACTAAAGAATCAGTACCCCCTACCAAGGTCAATGATCTATTGGGCTAGTTGCAACATGCCAAATACTTCACTAAGCTAGATTTGAAATTAAGATATCACCAGGTACAAGTCAAAGAAGAAGATACCTAGAAGACTTCCTTCAAGACAAGGCAAGGTTTATATGAGTGGTTGGTTATGAGATTCGGTTTATGCAATGCATTGGATACCTTTATGAGACTAATGAATGATGTTTTATGCCCTTATCTAGATTAATTTTTTATTGTCTATTTGGATGATATATTGGTTTATAGTGCTACCTGGGAGGAGCATATGCCACATCTTATGCAGTTGTTAGAGACTCTGAAAAGGCACCAACTATTCGAAAATATCAAGAAATGTGAGTTTTCCCAGTAATGTTTGGTGTATTTGGGGTATGTAATATGTTGAGGGGAGCTAGAGATAGATCTATCAAATATGGAATCCATCATGAAATATCCAGTTCCTACAAATTTCACTAAACTTAGGATTTTGTTTGGGGTAGGAAAATACTTACAGAAGTTCATAGCTTCATTTTCAGTGGTAGATGCACCACTCCATGCCATAACATCCAACGGTAAGAGTTTCCAGTGGGGGAAGAATCAATATAAGGCCCTTCATGAGTTGAAAATAAATATCAATGAAGCACTAGTTCCCACATTACCAAACTTGCAAAATATTTTTGAAGTGGATACATATGCAAGTGGGTATGCCATGGGAGCGGTATTGATGCAGGGAGGAAGGCACGTCTGCTATAATTCTGAATTATTTCACAGGGCAGTTCTCAACTACCTTACCTATGGAAAGGAGCTCTATTCCTTGGTACAAGATGAAAAAAAGTGGAAACACTATCTGATGGGAAAGGAGACCATCATCCACACAGATCACCAACCGGTACAGTATTTACAAGACCAAAGTAAGCTACAACAAACTAGACATTACAAGTGGATGGCATTTTTACAACAAAATTCATTTGGTCATAAAGTATAAGAAGGCTAGCACAAATAAGTTGGTAGACATTCTTTCAAATCCACCCACATATGAGATTACAACTTTTGGAAATATAATGGACATGGAGCCTTTTACCCATGATGCATACAAAGAGGCATACATAGAAGATGATGACTTCAAGGAGGTGTTTCAATAGCTACAATTCCAAATTTATTTAGAATAAGGTGATGGTAAGGTTGACTAGTATTTCTAGAATGGTTTACTCTACAATCTCGACAAGATATGTGCTCCTAAAGGTGAATGATTACAACTTATCAGAGAGGATCACACGTCCAAGGTTGCAAGAAATTTTTTATGTTGGGAAGAGATTTGCCAACTTAGAGAGATATGTGTATTGGCATAGAATGCAAGAATATGTAGCACAATATATTATAGGATGTACACTTTCTTGTACCAACAATCCCATCAACATGAAGCAAGGTCTATACCATCCCTTACATATACCCACTCGACCATGAAAAAGGATTTCCATGGATTTTTTGGGATGTTTACTAGCATCCAAGAAGGGACATGACTATCTATTTGTGGTAGTTGATAGGTTCAACAAAATTTACATTATCATTCCCTGTAAAAAGACCATCATTGGACAAGAAGCAACGAACAATTTCTTTGAGCAGGTCTAGGTGCACTTTGGGATACCAAGGAGGATCATCTCAGATAGGGATACCGGATTTCTCAGTGCATTTTGGACTATGTTGTGGGAGAAGATGAACACTAAGTTAAAGAGTTCTACAACATTCCATCCACAAATAGGTGGGAAAACAAAAGTAGCCAATAATAATTTGGTGCATCTTTTGAGGGGTTACAATCAGAAGCATATGAAGACCTGGATGGAAATTTGATCTATATACAACGCTCTTATAACATAGAAATCATCACTTCTGCTAGTAAGTCCCCTTTTGAAACTTTCTTTGGATATTTTCCACTTCACCCTTAGATGTTGTATATGTACAACAAGGAGGAGTGAGGGAGGACCTCACAGGAGATACACTGAAGGTATAATTTTTTTTTAGAATATCAAGAAGATCCATTTGCAAGTATAGGAGACACTGAAGAAGTCACAGGAAAAGTACAAGGATAGACATGACCATCACAAAAAAGAGAAAACATTTAAAGTGGGAGACAAAGTATGGTTACAACTGAATAAGGAAAGACTGCAAGGTCCTAGTAAGAAGATTGAGGATCTATGGTATCGGCCTTTTGAGGTATTAGAAAAGGTGGGAGATAATGCATAAAAACTCAGTCTACCACCATGTGTTTGCATTTACTCAGTAGTTAATGTGGATAATACCAAAATCTATGAGCCCTCCATGTTGGAAGAGGAGGAGGAGTAGGTCCTACCTTCCATAGAGGATTTAGCACCAGATTCTCAGGCAGAGTTGGACAAAGACATAGTTTTACAGTACCAGTCCAAAACTACAAGACAGGGAAATCATGACCTTTGGCAGATTGGGTTGAAAGGATAACTTCCAGGGAAAGAAAAATGGTAGTACAGGGAGAAGGTAGAGGAAAAATTTCCTCACCTCATTCAATAAATTTTTTGGGGACCAAAATACTCCTTAAATGGCGAGGTATGTTCCGGATTGGATCATTATATTATTTTTCATATATCTCCCTACTTTTTGGGTGTAAAATTGGAGGAATAATCTTAAATGACCATTTCGGTGGTTGGTCCAAATTTAGAAATTTTGTTCCAAAAAATAGTGAGAAATATTTTGGAGCCATTTTGAGGCATCAAACGCCCTTTATTTGGTCCAAAAATTACTATGGAGGAATATTATAAATTATACACATTGATACATTTCCAACGTCATAGATTGTTCACAATCGAGTTCATATGAAAAATTTATGCCTCCCGTAAGTTGACCTACCATATATATCACGATGGTGCGAGTGGATTCCATGCCAACCTGCGTTACTTAGACATGTGGGGCTAGACATGTAGTGGATTTTCTAGGAACATTTTATAAGGTCCAAAACATTATCACAATTGAAGTTTGAGGAAGTCAAAAATCTATCCCTAGATGGATATAGAGCTATGTGAAAAATTGGTCCACTAGGAGGAGAAGGGGTTCCATTCTTTTGCATTGTATCTTATTCCATAGCTAAGAAAAACATATGAGAGTGGTATTTTGTCATAATATCAAAGGAAGAGAGATTCTATAGAAGCCATATAGGAGATAGGTCAAAGGCAACTCCACAAAGAGTGTCTATTTCTTTGTACTTGCATCATTTCTTTAGCATAGAAAGGAGAGCAGAGAAGCCTCACCTTCTAGTTGGGGTTTCTCCTATATTGGGTTTCCCATGTCATATCTTGTGTTTATTTTTGGATGTTCTAAATGTGTTTTATTGTTCTCTATTTTCTATGTTTTATCTAGTTTATCAACAACTAAATATTCTGGAGATCTAAAGGAAAATAACCTTGATATTAAATATTTTAGTATTTTATTAGATATATTGTGATGAAATATTCCAGTGGAATATCCATGGAAGTTTACAGATCAGTTATCAAAGAAAATATTTTAGGGTTGTAGGCAACGAGGATGTTACATGAGATGTGTGAAAACCATATATTTATTTCACTTTTGATATGGAACTAAAGGTCAACCCTTGCCCTTCTTTGTTCCCAATATTAATTTTATCTTGTTCTAATGTCAAACCCTATTATTTGTGTATAGTAAGGGCCCATGCCATATTTAGAGGAGTTTGTTTATTATTTCTTCTTTTAATAAGATTTATTGGAACAATGTTTGTATTAATTATGTCAAATGGAAAACCAATGTACTTATAAAAAAGAATAGTAGTGAACATTGGAAGTTGAGGCAACTTTGAACCAGACATATAGAAAATATTCTAAATGTATCTAGAAGTGCACCATTAACTAAGACATATTCAAACAAAAATTTACATGTCAACGTGACATTTTGACCAGGGCATCACAATACTTCATGTTTCAATTGATAATCATCAACACTAGCAATTTCAGTTTGTCTTGTATGCTCAACTATAGATCACATAGTTGGATAATTTAATGATTTCAACAATTTCCTGTTATGTAGTGTGACCAAATAGCTTGTCAAATAAAAGTGAATTGTTGAATTAAATAAAATCCTTTCCATAGGAGGAAAAATCATATCCACCCGTGACATAAGAAGATCCCAATCATTAAGAAGGGTTTCAACATTTATTATGTTAGTCAAGAGTTTATGAAAAGAGAATTATTTTGAATGATTTACTTGTTGTCGGAATATTGTATCCAAGGTGACAACAAAGCTGATTTTTTTCCATAAAACTTTCCCTATTGTATTACCTGCATATAAAGTCTTATCTCTCACAAGAGGAAATTAACCAAGGTCACCTACAAGAATGATGGATCCACCACCAAAAGGAAACATTTTTTTCTTAGGAAATGATTATAGTAATCAAGAATCTATCTATATGAATAGCCTCAGCCCTATAAATATCATTTCATCAATCAAAATATATTGAATATATCGCATTTCTTCTTGAAATATTGCAAGAGGTTTCCCTTGCAACGGTTGCTTATATTTGATAGGAATTGTTAGAGAAGGGTGTATTGTTTTGGAATGTATATCAAAATAATTTATTCTTATTGGAGCAAGAAAAAGGTTATTTCCATTAGATACTGAAGTATAAAATTCATGAAAGATACAACTAATAAGAAAAAACTTGCATATTCCAACTGTAATGTCACCTCATTTCAACAATTTTATTTTGTTTTATTATTTTTAGTTACCATTTTGACTATATGTGCTCTTTATTCATATTTAGATTTTCTATTGTAAAAATAACACACCCTTTAATATGTACCTATGAGATCCAATCACCTCACTATTATAGCCCTAAAATTCCCTATTTATGTATACATGGCACTGGCCTTTTTGATTGCACAATTTGCCAAATTATTATTGAGGAACTCTCTTTAAAAAACCATTTTTTGGAGCATGTACGCACCATGTTGCTCTAATTACCGCATACATATGCCTCTTGCATGCTAGACAGCTCGTGTACATATGCTAGTTGCATACTAAAAATCCTACGTTTACCTCCAAAAGTTTCAGAAAATAAAAAGTTGCAAGGAATTTGGCGGAGTTAACAGGTTATTTGAGGTTTCCTAACCAATTCACCCATTGTATCCCATCCCAAAACCAAATAACTATCATTTTTTCATATAAAAGGAGGTCTTGGGGTCTCATTCCATCATCAATCATGAGAACAAAGAAACTCTACCACAATCCCTTCCCCCTCGTATTCAAAATATTGCATCCATTTTTGAGATTTGACCTCAATATTACCTCTCTAGCCCTTTCTCATATACAATCCCTTCCCTTTACCTAAAGTGATCAATTGATTGTGAGTGAAGGCTTTGGGATTATGAACTTGGAGAAACATTAAGAGGATCCCAGACCTGGTTCATGGAGCATCAGTCGTTGAAGGTTGCAACTTCTAATCTGCATACTTAATAAAAAAATCCTTTTCTTGTCCCAAATATTATGTTCTTATGATTTTCATTTGATTTATGCATAATAGTTTATATATATCCCTAATAATGATGAGTAGAGATAGAATATTTGTAGAATTGTTTTCCTAAGTATTCTTGCAGGTTAGATTTGGGATGAGACCAACAGCCTGGGAAGCTATAAAGGTGGAGGAGGTCTACATCGAACATTAGGACTACAGATTCTACTTCTAACCTACTTTCCTATCACTTTATGTTGATCCATTTAGAATTTTTGGGGTAGTTTAAGAACATAATTGTCTTTTAAGGGAGATCATAGCTCTGCATGTACTTTTACATTTGTATAGTAATAAGGGGATTTTCCCCACTAGCACAATTGGTGACTCCACTCAGGAGTCTCTCTAGGGTTTTAGAGGGAGGTTTGTTTGGTTTTAATTTGCTTGTTTATTTCCTTTTGAGTTTTTTATCAAGTTCATTGAGTCTTATAAGGGTCGTTTGTGACCTACAAGGTGCCTGCCAACTTTCCCTACCCATTTAGTCTACCTAGTTTTTTTCCTTTTTGAAAAATATCATTGTTGAACGTACTCTTCTTTGGATCATCCTACGTGCATACACAATATGCAAAGTAGGAAACCCGCATACATACGCAGGCTGCTGGTGCAACAACCTGCGTCTCTGTGTCATGAAAGTGTTTTTAAAAAAGATAATTTTTTCTTTTTCCTCACAGAAGCTTTAGGATTCTCAGGGATTTCTTGGTATTTATACATTCTATGTTATTAGCCTTATCTTGGGTTAAATATTTGTTTTAAACTTTATTCTTGATATTATTTTGTTTTCCCTAGAGATTTAGAGTGAACTTTCAAGTTTTATATCCTCCTTTGGTCTATTTTTTAATCCTTGTATTTACGCAGTTGGCCTAGGGTCTCTATCAATCTTGGTTTCTATTTTCTCATTTTCCTGTTTCATGCTTTGAAAAACAAAACAAATTTTTTTTTCTTTGGTCTTTCTTGTTAAAGAAGTTCAAAAAATCAAAAATATTTTTTCCATTTAGTTTGGTAGCGTAGCCTAGGTTGTTTTTTTGCAAAAGAAAAGAGTTCTAGTTTCAAAGTTCTTTCTTGCTTTCCTAGAATTATAAGTAGTTTTGTGTAGTCAAACGAAAGAACTTTTTAGGAAACTTTCAATTATAATATCTTGAAACATTAATTTGAAAAGTTGATATTTACAATGGGTTTTACAATCTTTTTCTTTAAATTTGAAGTATCTTATTTTCTTTTAAATGCTCTAAAGTTTTCTTCATTTTTCGTCTCTTCCAAACACCACTAGTTGCACGATCACCTCCTTTGCGTAAATCAAGCCCATAAAATTAACTCTTCACTTAAAATATATTAGACTTTATGTTTGTAGGGTTCACCAACTAGTTTAGGATTTTAGGGCCATGAAATAGGTGTGAAGAGGAAACTATCCAAGTCCATTTAGAACAAACATTGGAGTCTGAGATAGGGAGTGTCTAAATTCTAGCATTATAAGAGTTATCTGAGATCCCCCTCTAACACAAGGGATAAACATGATGTCACATAAGGAAAGGTAGAGGGGATAACCCTTCCAAAGCCGGAACAAGCGTAGTGGGGATTGTATATTGAGGGTATTTATTGGCAACAATATTGATCACACTTCAGAGAATATATCAAGAGGGCGCTTCCTTGTTTGAGTTTCACTTGCAGCAGTTAGTTTCTATAGTGTTGATTGGCGTAATTGTCCTTCCCACTAGTCAGTTGTCTACTTGATTTATTTTTAGGAAATTTCAATGTGTGCTATGTGTTTCACACTAGTCAAACCTTACTGTTTCGGTTGATCATTTCAAAAATTGGAATATCAATAGATCTATCATTCGCGTAGGATTTAGGTCTTGTCATCGGTTACTTTGGAGCCACCTTTTCCACCCTTGAGGCAAAGAGTATATCAAGAAGGATCATTCAAAGCAACTGGGCCATAGGAAGGTGTACCTGAGCCATCTATGAGAGGATACTTTCTGGCACCGAAGGAATATATCATTTCTGACCTTGATACCAAAGGTTTTAGGCCAGCAAATCCTCCAATCACAACCTTGTCAGTGCTTCTTCTAATTCAGATTGTACCTCCTAAGGTGACATCTTATGAACGTTAGTTTATTCGGTGAGCGACAATGGAATAAAATGTTGCTACTTCGTCAGGGAGTCCCTGTACTCCCATTATGGATACCACTAGAGGGGGCATTGTACCTCCTCCCCCATATCCGCATGTCCGAACCACGACTGTCCCGACACCCACAAATTTGGGAAGTGGTTTGATTCATTTGACGGCTTCAAACACTGTTTCGTTCACTCAGAATGCGACATGTGCTCCCTTCTCATATGGGATTCCCAACTTTGACTCGAATATAGTTCTTAATTACTCTACATTACAGGCCATGGGTCTAGGGGTAGGGAGTTCTAACTCTCCCTTGCAAGGATTGGTCGCAGGCACTACTGCCCCTTTCAATGTTATTCCTTACAGTGGGGGCATATACCTCCTCCAGCAACAATCAATCAAGCCTAATGCATACTATATTTTGTTTAGTGGAGGTAGTTTGGGAACTTCATCATACACGATGTTGGTGGGATCAATTTCATTCTCTTTGTTTCGTTTGGAAACAACGTTTTTCCTTCGTATCCTTTCTTGACTGGGGGTAACCCCAACTTTCCTCAACATAACCCTATGCAAGTTACCATTCCATCACAGGGAGTGATGATAGGATTATAATCCACACATGGTCTTTGGAATCCTTGGCATGGCTCATTTCCCTCTCAAGGGATGCCAGTAGGGGTTGGTGCCTTCCATACTCAATGGAAGCCCAGGCAAGGTTTAGTACCTATGTTAGGAGGATTGGCTAGGGGAATCCCCAACCAAGGTCCTTTGAACACTACACATGGAGAAATCCTTGTGCAAGCGATGTTGAATTAAGAAATCGATGAAAAATATTGCAAAATAAAGAAAGATTGATGCAAACTTAAAACTTTCATCAACCAATTTGTGTACTTTGAAAGAAAAATAAGGTTTATGGTTTACATGATGAATTGATGATGGAATTAAGTCGGTGTGTGAGTCAAATTTGAGTCTAGAAACCCTCCCATATTGTTAAGGCATGTGAATAGTCTATCCATGTCAAATTTCAGTGCATACATAAACAATTTGAAAAACTTTCAACGTTGGCCCCATTCGTGGGTCACTGTTGCCCATGTCTAGTCCTATTACAATTTTTGTTCCTTGTTCCTTTTAAAATCTGTTTGACACTACACACATCCCCGCATGTAGTAGTGCAAGGGAGAATCTTTATAGTATTGATTAATAAATCAACAAAAAAGAGGGATTTTTCATCACAACTATAACACAAATACATTGTATATACATTAATGTAGAACCTGGAAGAAAAATGAAGAAAGACTCAACCAATTTGTGTACTTTGAAATAAAAATAGGGTTTATGGTTTACGTGATGAATTTATGATGGAAGAAAGTCTGTGTGTGAGTCAAATTTGAGTCCAGAAACCCTCCCATATCACCAAGGCATGCCAATAGTCTATCCATGTCAAATTTCAGTGCATATAGAAACAGTTTGAAAAACTTTCAACGTTGGCCCCATTCATACATATTCTATTTCTTTTCACACCACTGTATATATCAATATTTCTTGAAGGTTAAATATATCCACATCATCTTCGAAGAGAATCCAATATCAATATGATATTTCTCTACTTCAATAGAGACTACTCTCTCTATGTTTTAAAACATAACTACATGACACTACACTTAAATGACAAATTCCAACACATGATGGTTTTAATTAGGATTCATTTCATATTTGGTTTATCAACTTGAAATTAAAATTTGATATTTTGCAAGCTAGTTGTACCTTGAGTCAAATACAAATATGAAATTAGGAATCATTAACATATCTTCCAGAACATATGAAAATAGGGTTTATGGTTTACATGATGAATTGATGATGGAAGAAAGTGGGTGTGAGTAAAATTTGAGTCCAGAATCCTTACCATATCATTAAGGAATCCAAATAGTCTATCCATGTCGAATTTCAGTGCATACAGAAAAAGTTTGAAAAACTTTCAACGTTGGCTCCATTCACAGGTCATTGCTGCCCATGTCTAGGACTAGTACAATTTTCGTTCCTTTTAAAATTCGTTCGACAGTACACACGTCCCCAAATATATTACTGCAAGGGAGTATTTTTATGGTGTTCATTAAGAAATTAAAAAAAAGAGGGACTGTTCATCACAACTATGACACAAATACATTGTATATGCATTAATGTAGACCCTGAAAGAAAAATGAAGAAAGACTGATGGAAACTTAAAACTTGCGTCAATCAATTTGTGTACTTTGAAAGAAAAATACGGTTTATGGTTGACATGATAAATTTATGATGGAAGAAAGTGGGCGTGTGAGTCAAATTTGAGTCCAGAAACCCTCCCATATCGTTAAGGAATGTGAATAGGCTATTCATGTCAAATTGAAGTGCACATAGAAACAATTTGAGAAAAATTCAACATTGGCCCCATTCACAGGTCATTGTTTCCCATGTCTAGTCCTAGTACAATTTGTGTTCCTTATTCCTCTTAAAATTCATTCGACAATACACACGTCCCCATATATAATACTGCAAGGGAGTATTTTTATGGTGTTGATTAATCAATCTATGAAGAAAAGAAATTTTTCATCACAACTATGACACAGATACATTGCAAATAGATTAATGTAGAACCTGAAGGAAAAATGAAGAAAGACTGATGCAAACTTAAAACTTGCATCAACCAATTTGTGTACTTTGAAAGAAAAATAAGGTTTATGATTTACATGATGAATTGATGATGGAAGAAAATGGGTGTGTGAGTCAAATTTGAGTCCAGAAACCCTCCCATATCGTTAAGGCATGCGAATAGTGTATCCATGTCAAATTTAAGTGCATACAGAAACAATTTGAAAAAATTCCAACGTTGGCCCCATTCATAGGTCATTTTTGCCCATGTATAGTCCTAGTACAAATTTTGTTCCTTGTACCTTTTAAAACTCATTCAAAAGTACACACGTCCCCGCATTTAGTACTGCAAGAGAGTATTTTTATGGTGTTCATTAAGAAATCAACGAAAAAGAGGGATTTTTCATCACAACTATGACACAGATACATTGTATATATGTTAATGTAGAACTTGAAAGAAAAATGAAGAAAGAATGATGTAAACTTAAAACTTGCATCAACCAATTTGTGTACTTTGAAAGAGAAATAAGGTTTATGGTTTACATGATGAATTGATGATGGAAGAAAGTCGGTGTGTGAGTCAAATTTGAGTCCAGAAACCCTCTCATTTTGTTAAGGCATGTGAATTGTCTATCGATGTCAAATTTCACTGCAGAAAGAAAGAGTTTGAAAAAAATTCAACGTTGGCCCCATCCACTTGTCACTGTTGCCCATGTCTAGTCCTAGTACAATTTCCATTCCTTGGTCCTTTTAAAATTCATTTGACAGTACACACGTCCCTGCATCTAGTAGTGCAAGGGAGTATTTTTATAGTATTGATTAAGCAATCAACGAAAAAGAGGGATTTTTCCTCACAACTATGACACAAATACATAGTATATACATTAATGTAGAACCTGAAAGAAAAATGAGCAAAGACTAATGCAAACATAAAACTTATGTCAACCAATTTGTGTACTTCGAAAAAAAAAATAGGGTTTATGGTTTACATGATGAATTTATGATGGAATAAAGTCAGTGTGTGAGTAAAATTTGAGTCCAGAAATCCTCCCATATGGCCAAGGCATGCCAATTTTCTATCCATGTCAAATTTCAGTGCATACATAAACAATTTGAAAAGATTTCAATGTTCGCCCCATTCATACCTATTCTACTTCCTTTCACACAACCATATATATCAATATTTCTTGAAGGTTAAAAATATCCACATCATCTTACAAGAGAATTCAATATCAATATATTGCTCTACTTCTATAAAGACTACTCTCTCTATGTTTTAATAGATAACTACATGATACTACACTTAAATGACAAATTCCAACACTTGATGGTTTTAATTGGGATTCATTTCATATTTGGTTTATCAACCTGAAATTAAAATTTTATACTTTTCAAGCTAGTTGTACCTCGAGTCAAATACAAAGATGAAATTAGGAATCATTAACGTATCTTCTAAAACATATGAAAAATAGGGCTTATGGTTTACATGATGAATTGATGATGGAAGAAAGTGGGTGTGTGAGTAAAATTTGAGTCCATAAACCCTACCATATCATTAAGAAATCCCAATAGTCTATCCATATCGAATTTTAGTGCATACAGAAATAGTTTGAAAAAATTTCAATGTTGGCCCCATTCACAGGTCATTGTTGCCCATGTCTAGTCCTAGTACAATTTTCATTCCTTGTTCATTGTAAAATTCGTTCGACAGTACACACATCCTCACATATAGTACTGCAAGGGAGTATTTTTATGGTGTTCATTAATAAATCAACAAAAAGGAGGGATTTTTTATCACAGCTATGACACATATTCATTGTATATATATTAATGTAGAACTTGAAAGAAAAATGAAGATTGATGGAAACTTAAAACTTGTGTCAGCCGATTTGTGTACTTTGAAAGAAAAATACGGTTATGGTTTACATGATGAATTGATTATGGGAGAAAGTCAGTTTGTGAGTCAAATTTGAGTCCAAAAACCCTCCCATATCGCCAAGTCATGCCAAATTTCAACGTTGGCCCCATTCATAGGTCATTGTTGCCCATGTCTAGTCCTAGTACAATTTTCGTTCCTTGTTCTTTGTAAAATTCGTTCGACAGTACACACGTCCCCGCATATAATACTGGAAGGGAGTATTTTTATGGTCTTGATTAAGTAATCAATGGAAAAGAGGGTTTTTTCATGAAAACTATGACATAGATACATTGTATATACATTAATGTAGAACCTGAAAGAAAAAGGAAGAAAGACTGATGCAGACTTAAAACTTGCGTAAACGGATTTCTATACTTTGAAAGAAAAATAGTGTTTGTGGTTTATATGATGAATTGATGATGGAATCAAGTCAGTGTGTGAGTCAAATTTGAGTCTAGAAACCCTCCCATATCACCAATTCATGCCAATAGTCTATCCATGTCAAATTTAAGTGCATACAGAAACAGTTTGAAAACATTTCAATGTTGGCCCCATTCATACCTATTCTACTTCTTTTCACACCCCCATATATATCAATATTTCTTGAAGGTTAAAAAGATCCACGCCATCTTATGTAGGGGCCGAATAGATTTAACGTCAAATAATTACATAAATTGTAACAGTATTGATTTCAGAAAATTCACTAGTTTCTTTTAATTGAGCAAAACAGTAAAATTCAAATATTCCTTTAATTGAGCACATTCGCATATAAATTTATCAACAAATAATAAAATTTTATAGCAAAATAAAACAAATACACAATTTAAATTACCTAGGTCTGATGCTAACCCTCCACTTCCACTTGTCCTATTGACCGTTGTTGAACTGTGTAAACACTACCCAAAACCTTGTTCCACCCTACCAACTAGGACAACTTCCTAGCTCCAGGATATCATACGGATATCCTATCCCCCGTGCCCAAAACCTCTAGAAAACCGGTGCCTGTACTGATCCAATCCAACTACCAAACTCAACTCCCCTCTCTGCAATCCAAGAGAAACCTCCAAGAAAAATGATAATCCCGTAGAATGATCCCCTCCGTAAACCTCCTTCCCCTCCATATCCTTCCTTCACCACCTCTTGCATTTACTTCCTTATCCAGCCATTTATTACCTTATCCCCTCATAATTAATATCTTACCCC
>SNQJ01S0047478.1:26069-38409 GCA_010110895.2 Picea sitchensis | reverse complement strand
AAAAAAAAAAAAAAAAGGGATTAATAAAAATAAGGAAATTAAGTAATAAATGAAACATAGACAATTACTAAGTTAAAGAAAATAAATTTGGAGAAACGTGGGGTATGAATTACACTTGTACGACAGAGAAATTTTGGAGGGTTTTCTTTAAAACTTAAAAATAAATGTGATTTAGAAAAGGGGGTAGGGCTCAAAACCCTAAGGAGGAAAGGGGGATAGGGGGAAATAGGAGGGGGGTTGTTAGGTATTGGAGGCTGTGGAATTGTGTCTGGACTGATTTCCTGTGAGGAGTTGGGAATTTCTTAGCTGGTATTGAAGTGGTAGCTCAGCCTTGTGAGGCAAGCTGGGAAGCTAGGCATACCTTCTGGATTTTTGTGGCTCCTTTGCGGCTCGGGGGGCTGAAGGGGAAGCAGAGTACCCCTAGCGATTGGCTGGGAGGTACTGGTGAGGTCTCTACTGTCGGCAAGCGGGAGAGGCACAGAGCGTGGGACACGGAACGAAGCGCGGGACCTCATCCAAGGCAAGAGAAAGGGCACAGGTATGCCTTTCATATTTTTATGGTAGAATGTGTTAGGATTCATGTGGATTTGCTTATAAATGGAAGGGTAGAATGACTTGTTGCTATCATTGCATTCTGGAAATGTAAAATCATTTGTAAATCGTTCTGGCAAATGTAAAATCGAATGGTGTCTCCGCAATTTGAATATTTCTCTGCGTTTTTATTTCTGTTGGTGTATTTACTTCCTGTCGGGGGCATTTTTATTTCTGTTGGTGTATTTACTTCCTGTCGGGGGCGTTTTATGTCTGTTGGTGTATTTACTTCTTACCGGGGGCGTTTTATTTCTATTGGTGTGTTTACATTATGCCGAGGGCGTTTTATTTATGTTGGTGTGTTTACATTATGCCGAGGGCATTTTTATTTCTGTTGGTGTATTTACATTATGCCGAGGGCGTTTTTATTTCTGTTGGTGTATTTACTTCCTGTCGGGGGCGTTTTATTTATTTTGGTGTGTTTACATTATGCTGAGGGAATTTTTATTTCTGTTGGTGTATTTACATTATGCCGAGGGCGTTTTTATTTCTGTTGGTGTATTTACTTCCTGCAGGGGGTGTTTTATGTCTGATGGTGTATTTACATTATGCCGAGGGCGTTTTTATTTCTGTTGGTGTATTTACTTCACTGTGGGCGTTTTTGCTATTCCATGGGAATTTTTATTTTGTTGTGGGCGTATGTACCTTACTGTGGGCGTTAATTAACACAGTGGGTGTTTTTCTCATTTCCATGGGCGTATCTGCATCCCTGTGAGCGTTTCTACATTGGCGATTTTTTTTTCTGGAAATGGTTTTTTTTAATTTAAAACGACTGGGTCATAACTTGCATGAGATATCGTTTCCCTGCTGCCGAATCTTCCCGAATTGGGTTATAATTTGATTCTGGATCATAACTGCATGATATTACGTTTATTCTCATATGTCAAATTTAATTTTAAAATAAACAAATAAATTAAGATTATAGGGTTAAGATATTGTTCTCCCACAAGACGGTGCTTATTGAATGTTAGAGGTCAATAACCTCTACGGTTCGTCTCCTGCTCAATTTAGTTTTTATCAGTTGTTATGTAAAACCTAATTATTACCTTTTCAAGCACACCAAGAAAGAATCCAACCCAAAACTAAAGGGTTATTACTTTTTAATTACTTCTGTTATCCTGGTTTTAAGCCTTTACTCATTGGGTTATTGATGTTTTTCCTTGATTAATTTATCAAAATAATAGATGCTTGTCTACATTTTCCTTGGTGCGTGCATTGTCATTTTCAATATCGCATTATGTTATGTATATTCTTCTTAACTTGAATAGATACACATCAATTATATTATGGAGTATGTACATGCCTTATGTTTAAAATCATACATTAAAATCATGTGGTTTTTAACTTTGGATGACATAATGGATGTGTGTTTTTATTGATATTAAACAAAGGTTTTCTTAAGGATTTATACATGTATATTGTTACAGTGGAAATTAGTTTAACGAGTTGTTCTCATATTATATAATGAAATAGTATGAGAGGATTGGGTTTAGGACTTAGACTTGGGGCTTAGTGTTGAGTTTTCAAAGTCTTTTGTTGAGGAATAGGATTAGGATTTATACCTATGCTTAGGCATAGGGAGTAGGGACTTAGACATAGGATTGAGGGATCTAGTAGAAAGGGTAATCTGTTGTTATCTAGTCTCTTTTATTTTAAAAACCTTAAGTTAGATGGAGTGACTTATGTTATTCTAGTGGTGGAATACAATATTCGTATGAGATAGCATAGAACAAATTTAAAAGTTATTTATTGCATTATTATGGCCATCTGAATTAGCGTTATTGTTATCTCATGGTACTGATATGGAGCTTTATATTAAAGGATAACATAATTGGGGTAGGAATGTGTGACCGTATCTTCACTATATTTTATGGTCTTGCAATAGGTAAAGGAAGAATGTTATGGCATAATAAAATAAGAATATGATGTTAGTGTTGGTGACATGATATTAATGTTATTGTTAATTCAAATGCAAGGTTATGGAATTATGAAGATAAGGGACATTGTTACTCATTGTAATGCTATTGAAATTTTATTGTTATTGATGATGCTTAAGATGTACGGTCCTTGAACCAAGTACCTTGAATTACTAAGTTTTTGTAATTGGGGAATCTGCACTTACTGAAATTTACATTCTTATACGGTTGGACTGGGTATCTCGTCTACTAATGGAGTTCAATTGGAGTATTGGGCCAGTATTAAATGCCTTTTGATTCATAGGAAAGACCTTGTCTTAACATTGATTGGTCGTTGTCGGAGTCCTTCGGACTTGCGCGTCCGTAGAGTTAGTGGTTGTCTTTAGTAGTTGTTGTACTTGGGTGAGATCATTCTAATGCTTGGTCTGCTTATGTTGGGCGGGAAGTAGACACCTCCAAGTTCCTCAAAATAGTCGCCATCCCTGAGACCTTAAATGGTTAAAATCGATGGGAACCTAGGCTTGAGTGTTGATTATGTGTCTTGGAGGTACTAACCATTGCAGGGTAGGAAGGGCGGGTAGTCAGTCTGACTTATTTCTGAGTGATCGTCGTTAATGCATGCAGTTGCCTGTTGTACGTTGTATGTCATCTTGCTGTGTTCATCTTGCTTGCATCTTGTTCATCATTGGGTTACTAGTTTCTGCCTGAGTAGTCGGCCAGGAGCCTATCTGACCTTCTCTCTCTCCGAAGGAGAGGACTAAGATTAAACGCCCTGCTTTCCTGTGCAGAAATAGTAAAAGCTACTTTTATGGATTCCTTCTTATGTCTATGGTCATTTGATTCTTGCAGTTGCTTGTTGTGCACCTTCTGTCTTCTTGTTGTGATTGTCATGGTTGCGTCTTGTTATCTGCCGGGTGGCTACGTAGAGTCAAGTGGGTCTGTTTCCTTTCTACACATGCGCAAACACTTTTAAAAAAAAAAAAAATTGCACCGGTTATCAGAGTTGTTGTCGCAACAAGGAGGTTCGTTACAGATGACTCCACCACTGTGGATTGATGTTCATCCTAGTGATTATTAACCGCTGTGTAAATCTTGTGGTTGCTACTTTCTCTCCCCATCGGTGCCTTTCTGTTGTAGGAGCATCGCCAACACATCAAGAGAGCCAACGCAGAAGCGAAGGACAACTGGATGAGCCAGCAGAAATTTTGAAAACACTTTGGAATTTTTGCGCAAATCTTAAATGAGCCATTAAGAAAAGGTGCACTTGTATATGTAAACGGACCTTGAGCCTTTAAGCCCTCGTCCTTAGTAGATAGGAGGCATTTATGAAAGTTAATGTAAAGTAGATAGAATTTAATTCTAGACTAGACAGTTGTAGAGCGCAAGAGGGAAACGGGATATAGACACCCTCATTGTGCATTTGTATTATTATTGAAGCAGGAAGAGCAAGAGCAGGCAGAGAACTGTGTAAGAACACCCATGTACAGATATTTGAATTAATAGAAGAGTTTGATTCAAATTCATGGTTTGTGTTGTTCTCTGTGTATTGACGTTGATATGCTCATGAATGTTTACTTCCTGTTATACATTTGCTTTTATATGCTGTGTATATGATTTCATGTTTGAATTTAAGTCTGAGAGAAAGAAGGAATGAGTTTCAATTGTTTCTCTATTTGAGCCTAAGGATTCCTACAGGAGTGCAGTTGAAGTGTCCACAAGGAGTGTGTTGACAGGGGGTTCAGATAGAGATAAATTTTGTTCTCATTCATCCCGGAAGTGCAGACAGGCACAGGAGTCGTGCAAGGAGTGCATAGGTCGAGTTAAGTTCAAGGTTACGAACCTGAGAAAAGCATTAAGAGACTGTTGTTGCAGGCGTTGGTAGAGTCGAAGACTTCAACACTTAGACGTGGTTGAAGGTTTGCCGCAAGGGGTGTGCGCAAGAGTTTTCCTGAAGGACTTGGAAGTTGTGGGAAAAGCTCAAGGAAGGATAGGGCCTTCAAGTTGTTGAAGGACAACACAGAGAAGTTCTGATGTGAAGTGTGAAGCAGGCATCGTAAGTTTTCATGCAGGTGGACGAGTTCCATAGAGGATTGCTTGGTCATTTCATAGATTTCATCAGAAATAATGGATGGACGGGATTCTCCAAGGAGAATTCGTGATAATCCGTGGGCCGTTAGACCTTGAGAAGGTGTGGGGGAGATACGCAGGTATTCCCACAGGGTTCAAAGCTCAGGAGAGGTAGAGCCATTGATTTGAGTCACTAGGGCCGTCGGATCTACTCGTGGATCGACATATCGGGGTTTCATGGATTGAAACTCCAAAAAATCACAACGGGAATCGCGAAATCATGATACACGATATTCCGACGGCTACGTAAACAGTGTGGGGCCACTGGAATTGGAGACGTGGCAGGTGGTACGCTTCATCGGGGTTTCGCAGTGATAAGTCTCGAACATTGGACATCAGGATTCACGATCCCACGAAGTTCAAAATCCCGACAGGGGTGATGGGGTGTTGAAACATTAACTCGCGAGAGTGCATCGGAGTTTCGGCGCATTGGGACTCGGGAGTCGGAGAATAGGGTTTCTCGACATCGCGAGTGCTGAAACCACGATAGGAAAAGTCTTGATAGGAAATGGGAAAAGGTCAGCGTTGACTTGTGTCGAGGTTCAGGGTTTTAAGAATCCTACGCTCAACCATTGACCTCGCGATACCGCGAAGTCCGATTCCCCAATAAGTAAAGAGAGGGGGAGTCGCGCGAAGTGTTCTGTGGGTGCATATTTCCCGATAGGGAAATAGAAGATCCTTAGAGTTCTTCGGGCCACGAAAGAAGAAGATCCTGTGTGCACGTGGACCTTTCGACCTGTGGGTGGTGAAGGGGCTGCGTTGCCATCAGTTTGGTATCAGAGCACAAAAATAATCTTTTCTTTCTGTAGCAGAGAAGGAGAAAGAGAATTCACCATGCCACCAAGAAGAGATAGATAGTCAACCGATCTAGAGGATAGGGATGTGCAGAGAAGAAGAGGCAGGCAGATGGAAGATCCAGCCATAGAGAGACAAATGCGAGATCTCTGAGCCAGACTCGAAGATGTGGAGACAACGCAAAGACGCACAGCCACTGCAAGGGATCTGAGTGATTCCGAAAGTCAAGTTGAGGATGAACATGAAGAAGAGGTTGCAGCCGAAGATGCATCAAACAAGAATTTGATCATAGATATTATGAGGATGGGTGAAAGAGCAAAGATTGACATTCTAGTTTACGAGGGAAATCTAGATACAGAGGAGCTTCTAGACTGGATTAGAGCCCTTGATACATACTTCGACTATGAAGATGTCGAAGAGGACAAGAAAGTCAAGCATTATGTCACGCGCTTGAAAGGACATGCAACATTGTGGTGGGATGAACTACAAGCTGACAGATGTTGCAAGGGTAAGCAGAATATCAAGAGCTGGGACAGGATGATTGCGAAGATGAAGGCGAAATTCATCCCTAGGGACTATCAAATTACTCTGTTCAGGAGAATGTAGAACCTGAGACAGAAGCTGGTGACAGTGAAAGAATACACTGAGGAATTCTATAAACTGAACATCAGGCCAGGTCATCGGGAGAGCGATGATGAGAAATTTTCCAGATACATGAATGGCCTGAGATATGATATCCAGGACGAGATGAGCATGGTAACCATCCGGACGGTGGAAGATGCTTATCAGATGGCTCTGAAAGCTGAAGAGAAGCTGAGCTGAAAGAAAGGTCAAAGGGGCCGAGGCAGAAGTCAACCCAGAGGCAAATCAGTTTCCCAGGAAAGAACCCAGAATCCCAAGGATGACTAGAAGAAACCTCAGACTCGGACAGAGAGAGGTGGAAGTTCACAGTGAGGGCAATTTGTTGAGTAGAAAGGACAACATAATGAACATAGAGGAGATTATGCTGACAACAACACTTTTCCTCGTACTAGAGGCAGAGGAAGAGGAAGAGGTGGAGTAATTACATGCTTCACATGTGGAAAGAATGGGCACAAATCTTACGAGTTTCCATATAAAAAGAAAGAAACTGGAGAAGCTCACATCACCGAGGCACAGAGGCGGGATGTTGAGGCAGAAGACTCTAAAGGAAAAAGATCGCTCATGATGCGAAAAGTCCTTTTGACACCCGAGAAGGAGGTGGAAAGTTCAGTCCAAAGGACCAGAATTTTTAGGACTTCTTGCAAGACCAAGGACAGGGTATGCAAGGTCATCGTAGACAATGGTAGCACGGATAATATCCTATCTACAGAGATGGTAGAGAAGCTGGAGCTGGAGACGAATGATCATCCAAGCCCATACAAAGTTTCGTGGCTACAGAAAGGACACCAGGTAACTGTCACTAAACAATGCTTGGTTGAATTCAAGATAGGGGGATATAATGATAAGATATTATGTGATGTCATTACTATGGATGTTTGTCATCTATTGCTGGGTACACCATGGCAATATGATAGGAATTTGATTCATGATGGGAGAATGAACACATACACCCTAGAGAAGAATGGGAGGACACACATGTTCCTTCCAATTAAAGATAAGGAGGTGAAGCCGGAAGTGAGTAACACTATACTTCTCATGAGTGGGAAGGAACTCCTTACCGAGGTTAAGAAGAAGGAGGATCCACAATTCTTTGTGGTCAGAAAAACGAGGATTGTTCTGACTAGCACAAGAATGGATGATTTACCAGATGAGATTCTGAAACTGCTAGAAGAGTTCGCTGACATTGTAGTGGACGAATTACCTCGTTCGTTGCCACCGATCAGGAGTGTGAGTCATCATATTGATCTCATACCAGGAGCCAGTTTTCCAAACAAAGATGCGTACAGATTGACGCCGTAGGAGAATGAGGAAGTTAAAAGGCAGTTCCAAGATTTATTGGACAAAGGTTTGGTCAGCGAAACCTTGAGTTCGTGTGTTGTTCCAACAATACTCAGTCCGAAGAAAGACGGAGGCTGGAGGATGTGTACTGACTCGAGGGCGATTAAAAAGATAACCATCAAGTACATATTTCCATTGCCGAGGATGGATGATCTGATGGATTGCTTGAGTGGAGAAAATTATTTTTCAAAGATTGATTTGAAAAGAGGTTATCGCCAGATCAGCATGAGAGAAGGTGATGAATGGAAGACTGCATTCAAAACCAAAGAAGGGTTGTATGAATGGCTTGTTATGCCGTTTGGTTTAACAAATGCGCCAAGTACCTTCATGAGGTTGATGAACGAAGTCCTGAGGGAGTTCATTGAGAAATTTTTCATTGTGTATTTGGATGGCATACTGATTTACAGTAAATCAGTGGCAGAACACTTGAAGCATTTGGCTACAGTGATGCATAAACTACAACAGGAGAAGTTGTTGATTAATATGAAGAAGTCCTCATTCATGAAGACATAACTCATTTACTTGGGGTTTGTTATTTCGGCAAATGAGTTGAGGATGGATCCAGATAAGGTGGAGGTAATAAAAAATTGGCCATCACCGAAGAACATATTTGAGGTGAGAAGTTTTCATGGTTTGGCTAGTTTCTACCGAAAATTCATCAGGAATTTTAGTGGAATTAGCGCAGTGATGATGGATATAGTGAAGAAGCGGCATAAGTCTTTTCACTGGACTGATGAGGCTGAGAAGAGCTTCAAATTGTTGAAGCGGAAGATTACGGAACAACCAGTTTTGGTGTTGTCGGATTTCCTGAAGACATTTCAAGTGAAATGTGATGCAAGTGGGTTTGCAATCGGGGCAGTCTTAAGTCAAGAAGATAGGCCAATAGCGTATTTCAGCGAGAAGCTAAATGAGGCAAAATTGAAGTACTCCACGTATGATAAGGAATTTTATGCTATCATACAGGCATTGAAGAAATGGAGGCATTACTTGATACCCAAAGAGTTTGTTTTGTACAGTGATAATCATGCATTGCAGTTTGTGACTCAATAGGAGAAGTTGAATCATAAGCATGTCAAATGGGTTGAGTATATGCAGAATTTCACATTTGTGATTAAGCATATTTCTGGCACTTCTAACAAAGTGGCTGATGCTTTGAGCAGGAAGTGTTTGTTGTTGCAGGAGTTCCAAGTCAAGATGTTAGGTTTTGATGATCTCAGGGACATGTACGCAGATGATCAGGATTTTGGAGAGGCGTATGAAGCAGCTGAGAATCCAGTCCTCAGAGATAGGAGTCAGTGGATAGAGTACATGATCCAGGAAAGATTATTGTTCAGAGGCAATCAACTGTGTATTCCGAAATGCTCCATGAGGGAGAACTTGCTGAAGGAGAAACACAGTGGAGGATTGGCCGAACATTTTGGTCATGACAAAACATTCGCGAAGCTGAATGAGTCATACTTTTGGCCAGTAATGCGAGCATATGTCAAGAGATTCGTTGACAGATGCAAAATTTACCAGCATTCGAAGGGAGGAAAGAAGAATGCGGGATTCTATCAACCATTGCCCATACCAGAAAGGCCATGGGATGCGATTAGCATGGATTTTGTATTGGGGTTGTCGAGGACACAAAGAGGTGTTGACTCAATATTTGTGGTGGTGGATAGGTTTTCAAAAATAGTACACTTCATCCCATGCCAGAAGACCAGTGATGCAACACACATCGCGAACCTGTTTTTCAAAGAGGTCATTCGACTTCATGGGTTGCCGAGAAGTATAGTTTCAGACAGAGACACCAAATTCATAGGGAATTTTTGGAGGACCTTATGGAAGAAGCTAGGAACTAACTTGTTGTTTAGCTCAACGTATCATCCTCAAATGGATGGATAGACAAAAGTGGTCAACAAAAGTCTGGGAAACTTGCTGAGAAGCTTGGTGACAGAGCACCATAGCCAGTGGGACCATATATTGCCACAGGCAGAGTTTGCGTATAATGACTCAGTCAATAGGAGCACAGGGAAAAGTCCATTTCAAGTTGCTTATGGCATGCAACCGAGAGGAGTTTCTTAACTGAGGGATTCAGAACACACTACTACTAGGAGCGCTAATGCAAAAGAATTCGCTGAGGCGATGAAGGAACTTCACAGCCAGGTGAAGCAACGATTGTAGAATTCAAATCAGGAATATAAGCACAGAGCAAATCAGCATAGAAGACAACTTCAGTTTGAGGTTGTTGATCCAGTTCTGGCACATTTGAGAAAGGAAAGGTTCTCGAGAGGAACATACGATAAACTGAAGATGAATAAAATCGGGCCATGCAAGGTCTTAAAGAAGTTTGGGATGAATGATTACGAGATTGAATTACCTGATGGGATCAGAATTTCTCCAATATTCAATGTCTCAGAGTTGTACCCATATAGAGCTGAGGAAACAGGGACTGGAGGTGAGAATCCAGTGATCCATTGGACAAAACAGATGCTAGTTTCAGAGAAGCCGCATATGGAATGCATATTGAACAAGAGAGTGAGCAAAAGAACCAGGTGAAAGAAATACTTCGAGTATCTGGTCAAGTAGAAGAACCATCCAGTTGAAGATGCCAGCTGGGAGACTGAAGCAGAGATACAGAGGCATGGACAGATCGTGCAGGATCTCATGGACAGGAGCCCATGAAAGTTTTCAAGCAAGGGAGTATGATGCAGTAGCATCGCCAACACATCAAGCGAGCTAGCGCAGAAGCAGAGGATAGCTGGATGAGCCAGCACAAATTTTGAAAACACTTTGGAATTTTTGCGCAAATCTTAAATGATCCATTAAGAAAAGGCTCACTTGTATATGTAAACGGACCTTGAGCCTTTAATCTCTCATCCTTAGTAGATAAGAGGCATTTATGAAAGTTAATGTAAAGTAGATAGAATTTAATTCTAGACTAGACAGTTGTAGAGCGCAAGAGGGAAACGGGATATAGACACCCTCATTGTGCATTTGTATTATTATTGAAGCAAGAAAAGCAAGAGAAGGCAAAGAACTGTGTAAGAACACCCATGTACAAATATTTGAATTAATAGAAGAGTTTGATTCAAATTCATGGTTTGTGTTGTTCTCTGTGTATTGATGTTGATATGCTCATGAATGTTTGCTTCCTGTTATACATTTGTTTTTATATGCTGTGTATATGATTTCATGTTTGAATTGAAGTCTGAAATAAAGAAGGAATGAGTTTCAATTGTTTCTCTATTTGAGCCTGAGGATTCCTGCAGGAGTGCAGTCGAAGTGTCCGCAAGGAGTGCGTTGACAGGGGGTTCAGATAGAGATAGCTTTTGTTCTCATTCATCCCGGAAGTGCAGACAGGCACATGAGCCATGCAAGGAATGTGCAGGCTGATTTAAGTTCAGGGTTGTGAACCTGAGCAAAGAATTAAGGGACTGCTGCTGCAAGCGTGCGTAGAGTCGAAGACTTCAACACTTAGACGCGGTTGAAGGTTTTCCGCAAGGGGTGCGTGCAAGAGTTTTCCTGAAGGACTTGGAAGTCATGGGAAAATCTCAAGGAAGGATAGGGCATTCAAGTTGTTGAAGGAAAACATAGAGAAGTTGTGCCATGAAGTGTGAAGCAGGCGTCACATGTTTTCATGCAGGTGGACGAGTTCCGCAGAGGAGTGCTTGGTCATTTCATAGATTTCATCAGAAAGAATGGACGGACGGGATTCTCCGAGGAGAGTTCGCGATAATTCGTGGGCCGTTAGACCTCGAGAAGGTGTGGGGGAGATAATAAAGTATTCCCATAGGGTTCAAAGCTCAGGAGAGGTAGAGCCATTGATTCGAGCCACTAGGGACGTCAGATCTACTCGTGGATCGACATATCAGGGTTTCGTGGATTTAAACTCCAAAACATCGCAACGGGAATCGCGAAATCGTGATATGCGATATCCCAACGGCTACGTAAACAGTGTGGGGCCACTTGAATTGGAGACGTGGCAGGTGGTACGCTTCATCGGGGTTTCACAACGAGAAGTCCCAAACATTGGACATTAGGATTTGCGATCCCGCCAAGTTTGAAATCCCAACAGGGGTGACGGGGTGTTGAAAAGTTAACTCACGAGAGCGCATCGGAGTTTTGGTGCATCGGGACTCGGGAGTCGGAGAACTGGGTTGCTCGACATCGTGAGTGTCGAAACCATGATAGGAAAAGTCTTGATAGGAAACGAGAAAAGGTCAGCGTTGACTTGTGTCGGTGTTCAGGGTTTTGAGAATCCTACGCTCAACCATTGACCTCGCGATACCGTGAAGTCCAATTCCCTGATAAGTAAAGAGAGGGGGAGTCGTGCGAAGTGTTATGTTGGTGCAGATTTACCGATAGGGAAATAGAAGAGCCTTAGAGTTCTTTAGGCCACGAAAGAAGAAGATCCTGTGTGCGCGTGGACCTTCCGATCTGCAGGTGGTGAAGAGGTCTGCGTTGCCATCACTTTCCTTATCTATTCACGAACCCTGATTGTAACTATGGGTAGTCATGCTGGTAATGGGGTCCTCCTCACCACCAACATGTAACATGAGATTGAACCTGTGCACTGTTATGTGACTGTCTCTAAAATGAGTTCCTTCCCTTGGAACCCCTGCCCCTACTAGTTGTTCCCTGAGATGGTCGTGGACCTGTCTACACCATTGGTGATGAATGAGATGCTGCACTCACTTCTATTGAAATCCCTGCAGCTACTGTCCTTGGTGCAACTCTGTTACCATATGGTGGTGGCCTTGAGCCCCCTCCCCTAGGAAATGTCCTCGGGGCCTTCCCTACAAATCTAGGGCGATGCGGAAATGTCGGTCTTGTACCCCAGGTTAAGTTCATGTGTTCTTCCGCATAATGTGCATTTCCCATTGCCTCCACTACTGAAGACAGTTTCCACATCCACACCATAGCTCTTATCTTAGGGTTCAATCCAT
>SNQJ01S0047477.1:38484-61775 GCA_010110895.2 Picea sitchensis | reverse complement strand
GGGAAGGGGGGAGATGTCAGGGGGAGAACTAGTCTAGGGAGAGACTGGGGAAACCGAGATAAAAGGGGGAGAAAGAAGGACCTCTTTATCATCGAGTGGAGAAGGAAGACAAAAGTTCATACCTGGAGGATCCACATTCTAAGAAGGATCCAATGGGACCTGGAATGACTCTTCACCACCCAAAATATTTGAGTCGAGGGCCATAAGTTCGACATCATCTGGGACCAGGACCACTTATTCTTTTTTCACCTCTTTGTTACTTTTAACCCATACCTTTGGAATTCTTTTGAAAAATGATGATACTCGCTTGCAATGTGACTGAACATGGCCTATCTCATGACATTCGTAGCACCAAAATGGAATTTTCCAGTAATCTATCTTTTGCTGCCAAATCCGATCTCCATATACCAAATCTAGGGTTCCTATCAAACCTTCACACCCATCCACTTCAATATGGATCTATTTCCACCTACTATCAACCTTGGAATCCAAATTAGGTTCTAACCCTACAAATTAGGTTCTCATAACTTTGATTGAAAACAGATTGGATAAGACTTAACTTCAGGGAATGCTTGATCGAGTGAGGAGTATCATCAATTGTGAAATTTTGAAGATCATTGTTGCATGATGACATGAAATGAATTAAGCATGGGGGAATGTTGAGTCTCCATTTTGACACTTCTAATGCCCTATATTACCCCCTATCTACTCCTATTTTACCTATGCCATGTCTATCTAATTGACTGTTTCCTCCATAAATACACTCGATGACTTTGTTCACGTGCATAAGAGGTAACTTATGATTAAAGCATGATTTGTTTAGTTTTATTGAGTTAATTTGATTAAATGCTTGATTATGTATGATCTTAATCACTTTGACTCTTAAGTAGCATGATCTGGTACCCAGTCTATTCCGGTACCAAGGCTCCACCTATTCCGGTACCAGCCTGTGCTAATCCGGTACTAGAAATAATTCAAAATTTTGGAAAGATTCTAGAGGAAAATCATGCACATGGGATTTGTCCAGAATGGTGTTTTCATGAGGACACGTGAGTCATAATTCACCCAGCTCGCACGTGTGGACCTCCATCTCAAGGGGAATGATTCTGCCAAAATTATAAAAAAAACTCAAACTGCCAACTTGCGCCTCGATTTCCATGCATATGGCATTAGATCTAAAAATTATAAAACATGGGTTTTGCCCTGAATATGATAAATTGAGTAATATGTGAGCTGGTTTTCAAAATTAGAATTGGTTTGGGAGATATGGGTGGGGGAATAAATCAAATCTGCCCAAATTGTTAAAAAACACAGATTTTTGGGATTTCTCCTAAAATTGTAAAAATTGTTTTCTTAGTTTGGGGATTCGGTTTCATCCATTCCTCCATGGATTTTATGTATAAATAAGACATCATAGGTCTGATTAGACAATAATTATCATGATGTAAGAATGGTTCTTAAAGGAGAATTGTTATGATGTAGAATGGATTCATGAAAAGACTCTTTTTGTAAACCTACCTGTTGAAGATTAATGCAAGCTTGAGTTCAGTGATTTTGTGTCTCATAGAAGTTAGCATCATGTGATCTGAAGCTTCCATGTTGGCATCGACAAGGGCCACCGATCCAACTTGGTAAGCTTATTGTAAATTGTTAGTGTAGATTTTCATTTCATGTACCTGTTACTTTGATTTCATGTTATTTTGTTTGATTTCACTCTTCAAATGTGTTGCAAAGTGTGGTAATGCATGAACGGTTGGATCTCCATATTTCACCATACATGATATTTAATGGAACATCCTACTTGTTAGTTTAGTTGCTCCAGGAGATAGAATCAAAGTTCATCTTTTCTTTTCATGAGCCATCAATGAACATGTCCATCACCTGGGCAATAGCTTTTGCTTGTTTATGAGTTTTTCTTTCCAACTTTCAAATTGTGTGAATATTGTCATTTTCAAGAGTGTGTTGGTTTCTAAATGGTTTTCTTATCTAATCTATACTAAACAAACATAGGAACCTATCTGTTATCGACACATATAGTGCATCAACTCTATTGATTACGAATCCCAGTTGATAATTTATGTTTGGTAATATATTATGCATATAATTGCACCAACATTTCCTATCGCCTTTAGTACCTCCTTTGATCAGAAAGCAAGAAGAAGGCTTGTAAGGATGGTGACGGGTGCCTAAAATGGCATACTTTTAACACCCATCTATATATTTTTTCTTAACATATTCAATCTATCACTTTCCTTTTTTATACTTCCATTATCCAATTTATCTCATTTGTCACCAAAGGTATGAATCCTACCCCATATGCCATTATTACGTTATTTTTGCATAATTATTAGGAAGGAACTCGTTACTATCAATCACTAACATTGATACATAGGAATATAGTAGCTGCAACACTTGTCTTCTACAACTCCAAGCTGATATAGTTTCAAGCGCAAAGAAAGTTGCTGCAATTCTGGGCGCAAAACCCAACTATTGCAACTCAAGGTGCATCTGCGATTGCTACAATTCTAGACAAAATAGTTACAACCGCAAGTACGACTTTTATGCTGCAACTCAAGAAATATCTCACCAATCCAACGATCAACGTTGTAGATGGAAGATGGGAGCCGACAGTTGGGAACCATTCTCCACGAGAGAAAGTGAAAGAAGACAAATAATCGACTATGAAAGTTGGTTACCTACCGAGTTAGCATATGCATGTAATTTAAAGAGTAGTTGTAACCAGATGAACAACCAGATTCTCACCGATGTCCATCCGTTGTTTTTATAATTTTAGAACAATAGTCGTATTGTATAAAATCCTTGACTCCCTAAGAGTTGAGGGGAGGAGATTATTTGGGAAATTACATTTTGCTATTGTATCTTTCAACTTACGACAATTTAAATTCGGTTCCATATTTCTACTTGTGTGTTGATGTATTCATTGGTTGTGTGATTCTGGTCCTTTACTCCAGTACCTTTCCTAAGGGGGTAGGCCCCCCTCCTCAATCAGGTACTTCCTGTAATGATAATGTTAGAATTAACATTTTATTTCTGTTCAGTTATTCTATTGCATAACTTCTTTAAATTGTTGTAATTCCATGTATTTATTCACATGTTGTGTATGTTTTCTAGTTTGTTGTTGCTCTAGAATCATAGTGTAGTTCTGGTATTTCTGAATTGTCTTTCAGTCTGTTGTCATTCCCAATATACAGAACAATGTTACGATTTATGAGTGGTTTGGTTTTCTAAATTCAACATTTTGCAACAATCATTCTGCACTTTTCGTTGCTACAATTCATGTCTCTTCAATTTTTGGTTATAACATAATTTAGTTGTTGCGATTCACGTTGTTGTAACCCAGTCATATTTCTTTTTGTGTTGCAGGTCCATTGCTGCAACTCCGCCTGCAACTGCACTTGGAATGTTTCTTGTTTGATTCTCTTTAGGTTTAGTCTTTACAATTTTGGGTTGATGTTATTGGATTAATATTAAATGAACAAACACTTAATTGTTGCGACAACACAAGACCTTCATTATACTCGAGCAAATTACCAATAGACCATAAGCATAAGTTTCATTTCCACAAGTGTGATTTTAATTCCTGCAAGTGTGATCTCAATTTCCGCAAGAGTGATTTCAATTTATGCAAGAGTGATTTTAATTCCTGCAAGTGTGATTTTAATTTCCACAAGAGAGATTTCAATTCCTGCAAGAGTGATTTCAATTTCTATAAGTGTGATCTTAATTTCCCACAAGTGTGATATTAATTTCCGACAAGTGTGATTTCAATTCTCGCAAGTGTGATTTCAATTCTTGCAAGTGTGATTTAATTTCTCTAGAGCAATTTAGGCCTTAGCATAGGTTGGTGACTTAATTAAGTATTATAAGTCTTTGAATTGTGACATTAAAGTGCTACAATGCCATAGTCAAAACAACACTCTTATTACATAGATTGTGCACGACAATTCACAAGTTCCATATGAGCCTTAGATTGATAATTAATTGTACAATTCTTCATTTTATTACTAAGTTAATTAGAAAGTAATTGAAAGATCCGTCAATTTTGGTGCCGTTGTCGGGGAACTGTCAAAAGAAAGTATTGTTATTTAATTTGTGTGGATTTTTCTTCCTTTCACTAGAATAGATGTCATGATTTCATTTCAGTGATTTGTAGGATGATTTTCTAAGTCTTTTCTATGCCAAAATCTCAAGATTAGTAAGGTAGATTTATTATCTCTTCCAAACACCCCCAAAATCTAACAATGTCGTTTCCAGGGAACTGTCAAAAGAAAGTAGTGTTGTTTAATTTGTGTGTATTTTTCTTCATTTCACTAGAATATATTTTATGATTTCATTTCAGTGATTTGTAGGATGATTTCCTAAGTCTTTTCTATGCCCAAATCTCGAGATTATCAGGGTATATTTATTGTCTCTTCCAAAACCCCCCCAAAAGTTATCAGTGCAGGTCAATCACAAAAGGGGAAGGAGAAACATCAAACAAATTACTTATCACCCACATCCCTAAGCATCCCTAAGCATCTCCTCCAACATCTAAGACTGTGCAAGGATCTCTGTACACTGAGATCCCATTGTCAGAGGATAAGATCAACACACAATATTATTCCAAAGAGTTCCTTTTTACCGAGGTACCTTTAGAAGAAGAGGAAAATCCATATAAAGAAATGGCACACAAAATTGTTAAAGAGGAACCCACGACTTTCGGATTCCCAATCAAAGAAACCCATGAGAAAACCAAGATGAAAAACATCCCTCATCCGCCTTGCCAAATTTTCATGGGCTATCTAAAGAAGATCCTGATACCTTCCTCTTCGAGTTTGATGTGATTTGGAGAAGCTACAACTATGGGACAAATGCCTAGAAATTGAAGCTCTTTCCTACCACACTTAAGAGCACTGCGTTACGATGGTTCATGGGCCTTGGAAAGGACAACTTTCATTCATGGGACCAAATGCCAAAGAAATTTTTGGACAAATACCAAGACTACTACAAAGATAAGGAAATAAGAGAGGACGTTTTCAAAATGATGTAGCTTGAAGATGAGAGCTTGGAAGACTATGTCGAGCGATTCAGTTACAACCTACAAAGGGAAAAACAAGGAGACTTGGATATTGAAATGCGGCATGTACTATTTCTAAGAGGAATCTGAGATGATTGTATAAAACTCCTCAACCTTATGGGTGGAGGAGATGTCTCTCAGCTAGAGTATGATATTATCTTGGAAATTTGCCATAAGTATTCTAGGGGCATATCTAAAACAAGTAAAGGGCGAAGAGATATATTGGAAAGAATAGGAAAGACTGCTGGAAGTGGAGTAACAAGGGTATAAATTGGGAACATGTTAGAAGATATTAAAATAGATATACTTATTTCCCTGATCTCCCAACTGGATACACTGTAGATAAATAAGAAACAAGAGGAAATAGAATGAGCACTGGCTATCTTTTTCCTGAAGTGTAGAACAAAGCACCCAAAGAGAGAATGTTCGTTGGATTAGAATGAGGTATGCGTGATATGCAACGAGGACCATGCTATGCATAATTTTCCATCCTTTCCTGGATTAAAGGCCATCTATCAAAAAGTTGAGGATCCAGAATAGTTATGCTACATCTCTTAGAAGCGACCCTGGAAACTTAAAACTCAAGGTATGATCCAATACCAATTGCAATATTTCAATTCATATTGGACTAACCCTTCAATGCAATATGCTTCTCAACCATGGGGAGTACCTACTCAACAATGGGTAGCTCTCCCTCCCAATCAGTCATGGAAACAAGGTTGGAGAAACCCCATCATGGGAGGACCCCAACAAGTTATGAGACAACCACCAATGCAAATTCTTCCCCCACCTCAGATGCATGCATCTACATCCACCCCTCCTCGACCGCAACTACTTGCACAACCCACACCTAACCAAAATAATGGGAGGCCAACCCAACCAATGCAAGCTGCTGGACTTGTAACCTACCCGACCTACCCAACTTAATCCATCTCTTCCTTGGACTGTAACAATATTCACCTTAGATATGGGAATAATCTAAACCAAGGAACAACCTCGCATTAGCATTGATTATCTAAATGATGAGGCCCTAGGTGAAGAATAATAACATAAACAATCTCAGGAACCTTCAAAAACCAAAAATACCCACTCGGTACTTTGGGACCCACCCTATCCTGAAAGGATAAATCAAGACAAACCCTCTATACAAATTGAGTTTGATTTCTTAGGGGAACTCAAGAATGTGTGTGTCAAAATACCATTAATCCAATTCATTAAGGATGTACCTATTTATTCTAACCCTGGCATTCCCGTCGTTAATGTACAAATAAATAATACACTTATTAGTGACACGTTAATTGACTTAGGGGCCACCATCAACGTTATGAAATGCACGACCATGCAATCCTTATGGCTTAAAGGCCTTAGGGAAACCCCCATTGTACTTCAAATCGCTAATAGATCCACCATTAAACCAAAAGGAATATTAGAAGATGTAGTGATCTCTGTGGATTCATGGAAATATCCCGCTGACTTCATGGTCCTACAACCTAAAACCTCTTTGGGTGGGTATCCTCTAATCCTGGGACGACCATGGTTGGCCATTGCCGATGCTTATATCGATTGTCGATTGCTTAACATGAATATTTCCCATGACACTTATACCAAATAATTAACTCTCTACCCTCCCGCCAAACCCAACATAGACCTAGAAACACCACTTTGGGTTGATGGAGAAGAAGGTGATGAATAAGGGAAAGCCCATCAGGTCCTATCCACAGATCAATACCTGACCATAAGAGATAAAACAAAGGGAGATGAAATCAATGATTTTATAGCCTCCTCATATTCCTCACAAAACACACATCTTCTTGAGCATATTATGAAACCAAAAACTCAACTTTCCTTAGCTTCCACAAGCATCTCAACCATTGAACACAAACCAGTACAAGAAAAAGACCAAGTTTCTCTTATAGAAACCATAGAAATTAGCCCAGCGAAAACCTTGAAAATCAACCAAGGACTAATCGAACAACAAAAAGAGAGATCGGTTCAAGTGTTGTGAAAGAACAATGATGCCTTCGCCTAGGATTGCTATGACATGAAGGGGATCCACCATGATTTGTGTACAGATCATATATATATCAAGGAAGGATTCATACCCATTCGTCAACCTTAGCGCCAGATGAACTCGACTATGAAAGACATAGTCAAAGAAGAATTATATAAATTGCTTACAACTAACTTCATCTATCCCATTTCTTATAGCCATTGGATTTCCTCTCTTGTCATGGTACCAAAGAAAAATGGTAAATGGAGGATTTGTGTAGATTATCAAGGATTGAATAAAGCAACACATAAAGATCACTTTCCATTACCATTTATCGACCAGGTCCTGGATGCGCTCGTAGGAAAGAAGTATTTCTCTTTCCTTGACGGTTTTAGTGGGTACAACCAGATCCAAATCGCCCCAGAAGACCAAGAGAAAATAACGTTCACCTGTCCTTGGGGGACATTTGCCTACCGTGTTCCACCATTTGGGTTATGCAATGACCCCACTACCTTTCAACGAGTCGTTATAGGTATATTCTCTGATCTCGTTCATGACTGCGTGGAAATATATATGGATGATTTTACAACATATGTGGATGAATTTGATGAAGCATTAACCAATCTGGAAAAGACATGAATCAGTTGCAAGGAGTCAAATGTTTCCCTTAGTAATGAAAAATGTTTCATGATGGCAACCGATGACATTGTACTAGGATATTTCATCTCAGAAAAATATATTCAAGTCGATCCCAAGAAAATAAAGGTAATAAACAATTTTCCAACTCCAACTTCGTAGAAGAAGGTACGGATATTTATAGGATATGCGGGTTATTACTGTAGTTTCATTGAAATTTTTTCACGTATTTCTCATCCATTATTTGCCTTACTTAACAAAGATATTGAGTTTGTATGGACAAAGACATACCAACATTCTATTGATGAATTAAAAGTCAAAATATCTGAATCTCCTATACTAACAGGGCCTGATTGGACCCTCCCATTCCACATTTCCATAGATGCATCTGACACAACCATTGGAGCAGTTCTTGGACAACTTGAAGGAATAGACTGATATGCAATCTACTATGTCAGTAAGTATCTATTGCTTACTGAATTAAATTACACGGTAATTGAGAAAGAGTTTCTTGCTATTATTCATGCAATAAACAAGTTTAGACACTGCATTATTGGACATTCTGTAATCTTTCATACTGATCATGCTGTTATTAAGTATTTAATGAACAAACCATTCACAAATGACAGGGTCACTAGATGGTTACTTTTATTGCAAGAATTTGACATTACCATTTTAGACAAACCAGGAAAAGATAATGTAGTAGTTGAATTTCTTTCTAGAATAACATATAACGATAATGAACCTCTGGTAGAAGACCGTTTTCCAGATGAACACCCTTTTGCAGTACATACTAACTCAACTTGGTTTGCAGATATTGCTAACCTTTGGGTTGCAGGTAAAATTCCACATCACTTGACCCCCAAAGAATGACAAAGTATAGTCAGGAAAAGTGAAATATTCTCATGGATTGATGGTTGCCTCTTCTACATTGGACCTGATTCGATTATTAGAAGGTGTGTATGAGAGGACGAAGGCCATGAGATACTAAAATCCTGTCATGATGGGCCATGTGGGGGACACTTTGCAGATACAAGAACTAGGTGCAAAATATTTCACTAAGGGTATTACTCACCCACACTCTTCAGAGATGCCAAAAAATACATGAAGAGATGGGACATATGTCAACGCATAGGTACACCTCTAAAAACAGATGAAATATCATTACAACCACAGATGGTGTTACAACCTTTTGATAAATGGACCATTGTTTTTGTGGGACCAATAAAACCCCCATCTTGTAGATACTCCTACATCCTCATCTGTACAGACTATGTTACAAAATGGATGGAGGCCAAATCACTTCTAGCGCCAACTGAACAAGTGGTAGTAGAATTTCTCCATGAGGAAATTTTTGTAAGGTTCATAATACCATGGGAGATAGTGACCGACGGAGGAACGCAGTTCACATCATGACTTGTTAGAGATCTGATGGACAAATACAAAATCAAACATAGAGTAACGACACCATATCATCTATAGACAAACAAAAAGGTAGAGGGGATTAAAAAAATCCTTAACAAAATCCTTGAGGCCATCATTAAAAAAACCGTCATATTACACCTCAAGGATTGGGATGATAGACTCCTTGAAGCCTTATGGGCCTACATGACCACCTGGAGGACTACTACAGGATGCACACCTTATGAGTTGGTCTATGGGAAGTGAGTTCTACTGCCCATTGAAACACAAATTCAGACACTATGGACAACAATACAACTTGGGTTGGAACTATCAGAAGCTCATAAACAAAGAGTTCTCCAAATCAACGAGTTGGATGAACTATAACATGATGCCCTACATCAAGCCATAGTAATACATCATTAAAGGGATAAATGGCATGATAATTTTATCAAGAAAAAGAAGTTCAAGGCCGGAGTCTGGGAATAATTATTCGATTCCATTTTCAAATATTTCAGAGGAAAGTTTTTCACCGGATGGCTTGGTCCATATGAGATCGACACAGTTTATGATAGCGGGGCCATCAAAATCTGCACCATTGATGAAGATATGATTCCTATGATGGCTAATGGAAATAGATTTTGCTTGTACTAGTGACCCATATCAAAGGAATCCTTTTTGAATAAAATTACAAATGGATGGACCGAAAGTGACTTGGAACTTGTTCTTGCCGGATGATTTATGTTCTTAATTCTAAAAAAAAAAACGAGTTAGATGGTGCCAAAAAAAATAAAAAAAATAGAAGGGCACTGCAGAGTTTCGTGATGGTTATGTCAGGATCCTTCTTAATAAAAAATTGTTTATTTCTAATATTTTTTTTGCAAGATCTCCAGGAGAGAATAATGTTTCATCCATTCCCTTTGCTGCAAATCCCTTTGTAGAATCAACTTTTGTCACTACAACACATGTCGCTGCAACTCTGGTTGTCGCTGCAATTCCCTATGTTGCGACTCGTGCGACTGCAACTTCCATTGCTGGACCTATTTTTGTTCCCACAACTATTCCTGGTACCACGACTCCCATTCCTCCAATTCCCCACCGCATTCATACCCTTTTGTCTCGTTCCTTTTGGGTCGCTACTTCATTTGCAACATTTCCTAAAATTCTTCTTCCAATCCCTTGGCTATTACTCCACCTGCATTCCTCCCACAAGTTTACTAATTTCCCTTCTTCCATTCTCTTGGCTGCAACTCTGCTACAACCTTCCTTCATTCCACACAACTCATAAGTTCCTTTTCACCCAATTCTCAGTCCATTTTCATTGCTACAACCCCATTGCTATGACTCTTATCGCTACATCTTCGTTGCAACCTCAATACATCTTCCCGCTTTTCACCTCCCCCCCTCCATCACATATGCTGCAATTCATATCCCCACCATAAAGATACACTGTCAATGTTGCAGTTTTGTCGCTACAACTTCCGTTGCTGTGACTCCACTTGCAACTTGCATTTCCGAACACCGTTGTGCCTACAATTCTGGCCGATGAAACCGATGATATCGATGTCACACTTCTAGCGAGAACCGTTGATGGGACTGCATTTTTCTCCATCAAGACTTGATCCACACCATACTCGCACACCACTAAAGATAAGTTATGCCAGGTACGGGTTCCTATCTGAATTTGCAATAAATATATTCTAATGGCATGTGTCTAATCATTCCTTCATAAACAACCACATCCGAACATCATTACTGTAATCACCACTATCATAATCACCAACCTTAATTTCTACAATTCCGAACTCACCACCCCATAAATCACATACCTCTGCAAAATTCGAACACTCAGAGTTAACAGAGGAAAGGTGCAATGGGTGGGTCATTAATTCATAGATATCCGACTGAACGAATGATGTTAGAGGTTTATGACAACATCAAAGAAATCCTGGGGTGAGTGGGCTGGATGGAGTATGTGTTGTGATTACAAGGCTACGATGATGAGATCACACTGGAATTTTCCATGAACTACATAAAAAACGCTCCATAGTTACATGAACACAAGTGGAGGTCACGGAGGAGACAATGGATAAAGTCATAGGGCTCCCTCACTCAGGCGAGAGATGGTATAGCCGACAAAATTCGCATCCTGAAATTCCCAGGCAGTTCCTCGAACCAGGGGAAGCTTTAGTAAAAAAAGGAATAGGCTTCAACCGTCTGTCATTACCTCATCCACGGGAAGACACAAATATCTTCGTTCAACATTACTTCACTTGTGAAGGACGTTGTGGCACCATTTACATTCAACACATCCTCCTGATTGACATCTTCGCCATAATCGACAGATCAATATGCCATATTTTCGATTAAGGACATTACAAACTATGAAAACGTTGGTTCAAATGGCCAAGAACCCTAGGGAGGTTGTATCTCATCATGACCTCATCAAATTACTGGTCGAGCATGTGTTGCAGAAAGAGGGTCGCACTTGGAAGAGTTGATCCGAGATTTTCTATGAGATCTTTCTCTACAAAAACTCTATGATGAGGATCTTTTACTGACGAAGCATTGCATATGAACATGAGAAAAATTATCATATTTATGTGCATAATTGTAATTAAATATCTACTTAATCAAGCGAGAATGCAATCAAAACTCACACATATAATTTGACACCCACGTGTTAACGAAGTTCATCAGACTTTTCTGACTACATCTCTAGATCCACTTGGAATACAAATCACTTTATTATCCTTTAGCAAGGGTTGAAACCTTCTCATAAAATGTGGCACATGCTCCATAAAGGGATGAAAACCTAGATAAACCTTCTCTTATACAAAGAGAACTTAAGGCTCTCACATAAGTGGCATTTCTTCATACTCCAAAAGGACTAAATTCCTTTCTTCCAAGCTCTCTTGAGCTCTCTTTCCAAGCTCCCCGGAACTCTCCCAAGCTCCTTCAAAGGGCTTCCTCTCCAGAGCTTACATAAGGAGTTTATATAGTTTCCTTCTCTCCATAATTCAAGGAGACAAGATCTACAAATTTAGGATCTGATAACAACTCAAGGATAAAATGAGAAAGAATCTCAAACCAACCTATGAGACTCTTAACCTCTCCTTGAGACTAGGAAACTACTTGGGATATAATGAGTAAGAATCTCAAAACAACTCATGAGGTTCTCAACTTCCCCTCGAAACTAGGAAACTAATTGTGAGATGGATTCTCACACTTAATTTAATTTCATTTTTACAGTTAAATGAAAAATACATGAGCACATTATGCTCCAAAAGATATTAATCATTTATAATTAATTTCTTCACCTTTTACCAAAACTCTAATGAGATTTAGCCTTGGTGTGCAAAGTGTAATACACCTTGTCCATAATGCTGCAGAAAGCTGTTTGAGACTTCTTCATTGGAAGTGGAGATCCTCCTGGATCATACCTCCCCACAAAAAACACTTTTGGTCCTCCAAAAGTATAGAGAGAAACTGTAACTTGAATGTCCACAACTACATTTACGAGCTTCTAGGAAGAGTCTTACACTCCAAAATGCACTTCCTCACTTCTTGATCTGCATAACAAATGTCTCTAAAAAGGCCACACCCTTCTTCTCCTTGACCTTTGTACTTCAGAATGAGGATGTCGATGCCAACACTTGCATCAATGCAAATCTGTAGCTGATTCCTTGATATGCATAGCAAATGTCTCTAAAAGGCCGCACCCTTCTTCTCCTTTACATTTGTACTTCGGAAAGAGGATGTGAATGACGACACTTGCATCAATGAAAATCTGTAGTTGATTATCCATGAACCACAACTTTTTGCAAAATTCAAAGTAGTACCATACTTGCCAAGAGTTTATAAAACACTCATGGTTAAGTTTACAATATTTTCCAAAATAAGCTTAGACAAAACAATAATGCCTCTTACTCAATAATGGGTACAAGACCCATTTCAATATTTCCAACAAAGCTTAATCATAAGACAAAGGTCTTCACTCTCATCATCACTTAAGAGTGGCTAATCACAATCTTTTACATCAACTTCAAGACAACATTAAAACTAAAGAAAATACATCAATTGTGCACTAGTGGTAAAACTCTATGGTTTCAAAATCCCCACTATAAAAATGTGCAACATATAACATTTTTACATCTCCCTTTTTTTTTCCATTTCCAACTTTAGGCATAGACAAAATTTTCAAAATGCCCCTTTCTTTCCATTGACCCATATGGCCACTCTAGATATGTGGAAAAAAATAGAGATTAAACAATAGAATATGGTTTCAAAAGAACTATATGAGAGTGTAATCAACGATGCCTAAAAACCAAGGGTAAAAAGCCACTTTGGCACAATAATATGCACATTATATATTTACATGGCCCTATGGTTTAAAAATATTCTGCATGGTAACCTATCAAAGCTTGGGATTAAAACCTGCGCAGGAGGAAGATCCGCCATGTATTGGAACTCAGCTCTCTGCAATATGCCATAGTCCCGAGACTCATGTCGATCGCACGACATATGGCTGCCCTTCAGATTTTGGCACTATACAGGTGTGAAATCGTGGCACTAGCTGAGGACCAGACAGATGGATGATCGACCGCCCGTGGGGTGCATTCTATGCAGATTTGACGGATAAAACCATCCATGGAGAACCCCACGCTCTTGGCCTGGTTGACTACAACTACTTCATTGAATCTCGGGCTGGTTTTCACTATTATCGTTTCCCACACAATTCAAAATTCAGATCCAAAATCCACAATTTTCGTTCCTGACAAAGAAATATTGGCAGGGTTCCTGCAATACTTGGTCACAAATCTCACAACAATTCCCCACTAGCTGATGCACAGAAAACGTAGCATTGTAGGACTCCTTGCAACCAATCTCCAGCTATCATGAGACTGTAAACCATGAGATAATCGTTCTTATACGAATTGAACGCTGAAGAAAGAAAAGAGCTATGATGGTCGTCAATACTAAAAAATGATATCATAAAATAGCTCCATTCTTTGCCCGGCCTTTTCAGATCTCCAATTCCTTAAACCCTGTTCAGGTCTCCAATTCCTTATGCATATGAATTCAACTGTTCTTCATGCTTTTCACTAATGGAAACAACACACAATGATTTTGGAGGTAATACATGTGCATAATGACAAAACTCAGCTATGTAAAAACGTTATCCATTTCTTACCCAACCATTTTAAAGGACTTTCGTTTTGCTGCTGTGTTTCTTTAGGGACCAGTACTGGAACACTGATCGTGTTCCACCATCACTTTTTCAACCTCCCTCTACATAGGGTCATGCACGAGATTATTTCTTGGTGTGTGACGAAGCTTGGGGTGAAGTTTCCAACATTTCTCGATCTAGTGTAACTTCATGTCCGTATCACCTTCACTATAAGGGGATTTTCTCTTCCAACACTTTGCAACACTTTTGTTGTCCCAAGCTTTTCGAGGAGACTTTGATTTCCTCCAGAATCTCTTGCTAGATCTATCACTTTCAGAAAGTGATATGCCATCATTTTTCTTAGATGATGTTGGTGATGATTTCAACTCTTTGCTTGAAGTATCCTCTGCTTCTACTGCTTTTGAGAATTCTCCTTCACCATACCCCAATCCTACAAATTGGGGCCTTCCTACAACCGCCAGTGGTTGAATGATGCCTTGGCCATTAATACCAAGACCTCCTCCTTTGTAACCCATATTCTTCAACAACTTCAAGCCAATGCCCTTGTTGTGCCTTTCAAAAACTACAAAAGAGGCATCATCATTAATAAGGGAAGGAATTGAACATGGAGAATTCTTTACCTCCATTTTTGTTTGTGACACTTGGTCATCTTCCTAAAGTTTGGCCAACTGTTCCTCCTGGTTGGATGAAGTTGTAGATGAGGCTTCTAGGAAACCACCTCTATTATCTAGTGTTTGGAGAGCATCCTCTTATTTGAAAATATGCGCATACATCGACACTTTCATGACAAGAACCATAACTAGTATACCCGCCATGGCCACAAGTTGGTCTGGTCTTGGAGGGGCTTTCTATTTCTCCTGTAGCGGAGCATTCCCCAACTTGCTCCTCCATAGCTTGTAGCTGCAATCGTAGTTTTCTCTTTTCTTCTTTAGATTCTTGAAGCAACCTCCTCAATTCAACGTTCTCAGCTTGAATGGTCTGGTTGATTTCTTCAAGATCACGAAACCATGCTCGCTTCTTTGCTTTGCCCATGATTATATTCACAATATGCAAAACTGGTCAGACCTGCTCTGATACCACTTGATCCAAGATTTTCCGTGAGATATTTCTCTACAAAAACTCTACGATGAGGATATTTTACTGACGAAACATTGCATATGAACATGATCAAAATTATCATAGTTATGTGCATAGGTGTAATTAAATCTCTACTTAATCAAGCGAGAATGCAATAAAAACTCACAAATATAATTTGACACCCATCTGTTAACTGAGTTCACCAGGATTTTCTAGCTACATCTCTGGATCCGCTTGGATTACAAATTGCTTTATTATCCTTCATTTAGCAAGGGATGAAACCTTCTCACAAAATGTGGCACATGCTCCATAAAGGGCTGAAAACCCAAAGCAACCTTCTCTTATACAAAGAGAACTTAAGGCTCCCACTTAAGTGTCATTTCTTCAGACACCAGAAGGACTAAATTCCTTTCTTCCAAGCTCTCTCGAGCTCTCTCTCCAAGCTCCCCATAACTCTCCCAAGCTCCCTCAAAGGGCCTCCTCTCTGGAGCTTACATAAGGAGTTTATATAGTTTCTTTCTCTCCATAATTCAAGGAGACAAGATCAACAAATTTAGGATCTGATAACAACTCAAGGAAAAAATGAGAAAGAATCTCAAACCAACCTATGAGACTCTTAACCTCTCCTTGAGACTAGGAAAATACTTGGGTTATAATGAGGAATAATCTCAAAACAACTCATGAGATTCTCAACTTCCCCTTGAAACTAGGAAACTAATCGTGAGATGGATTCTCACACTTAATTTGATTTCCTTTTCACAAATTAAATGAAAAATACATGAGTACATTATTCTCCAAAAAGTATTAATCATTTATAATTAATCTTTTCACCATTTACCAAAACTCTAATGAGATTTAGCCTTGGTGTGCAAAGTGTAATACACCTTGTCCATAATGTTTCAAAAAGATATTTGAGACTTCTTCATTGGAAGTGGAGATCCTCCTGGATCAACAATATAGTGCAACCACCCATTCTCCTCAACAAAAATGAAGTTGCTTCCCTTTAGGCACTCGAGCAGGAAATTCCTGCACTGCCGACCCCACAAGAGATTAGGACTGCAACACTTCCATCAGACAATGAGGCCACGAAGACAAAAGGAGCGACTGCTGCAACTCCACAAAATAAACCCAAGCGAAAAATCAAGACAAAAAGCCTACCATGACGCAACTCCGGTAGAGCTAGACCATGATAGTGATGTGGAGATAATGACCAACATACCGGGCACAAAGCGAATCTGAGGATTTACCAAAAGACTGCCTCCTGTGCTGAAGAAATGAAGGACAAAACATGAAGCTGCAACTCGACGTAAGAAGAGAAGAACCACCAAGCCCCAAGAGTTAGTCCAGGAGGAAAACTAGGAAACAAAGGAAGTCAAATCCTCCCCTGCTTCACAAGAACCGAAGGAGGATACTCACATGGACACCTAAGAACATGACCAAGACACTTTCGACGACACCTAAGAACATGACCAAGACACTTTCGACGAAGGCCTCACCGCTCTCCTGGCGACATAGACATATAACAAAGACCCGACAGCCTCCACTGAGCCACAAGAACCAATGGATCTTCCTATGCAAGAACAAGCCCCAACGCACACCAACGAGGATGAGAAGGAAGAGGCCTATGCTATTTCACCAAAAACAATAGCGAGCGCTCCTCTAGTACAATCTCCCAAGATGCTGAAGGCACAAATGGAAATTCCAGAACACTCCGATAGTACATGAGACAAAGGGAAATTAGACGTTCTCATTGACACAAAAATCAACATAATTGAGGGAAACAAACTAGAAACGATGCCTCTTAAGGAATCAAATGTTGCTACTCCAGAGGAAGATAAACATGAAATAGAACCAAGGCCCCTACTACCACACAAGAACCAGTAGAGGGACCTCTTGGGGAATGACCTATCTATTCACTAGAAGAATAGAGAACAAAAAAAGTTCCATTGGGTGACTGCCATGAAGATGATCCTTTTGCTACCCCAAACCAAGGCTTGCAACATTCACAACCACATGCTTCTACTTCAGTCACTCCATGCTGGGTAAGCATCCCCCATTCTCTCCCTATCTATGCCTCTTTCGTAAGAGAGAAAAAAATGTTGAGGGTAAAAAATTTAAAGATTAATATTAATTTGAAGATGCTCAAAGAATAGCTTGAAGAACATAAGGCACCTGTAAAATTAGGTTATCCTGCAGCAAGTCCCCTTGCTGTAGGGGAACCCTTAACCGACTCACGGGAAACATGTTAGCCTAGGGAGAGAAAAGAAGTATCTTTCCAGGATACATATTTTATGGTGATTGACAAAGACACTCAGATAGAGGTAGAGATAAAACAAAGTAGAGGAACTCCAGCAGAAGAGAATATTAGTGAAGAGAAGGAAACCATAAAGGAGGCAATATGTGGTATTAGTGACCACTAGGGTCACCCTGACTTCTCTAATACTGGGTGATTGTAGTTGCATGAGGACATGCAACAATTTTGGGTTGGGGGAGATGACATGTGCCTAAAATGGCATAGTTTCAGCACCCGTCTATAACTTTTTTCTTAACATATTATGTCTATCACTTTACTTTTTGATACTTCCATTATCCAATTCACCTCATTTGTCACCGAAGGTATGAATCCTGCCCCATATGCCATTATTATGCTATTTTTACATAATTTTTAGGAAGGAACTCGTTACTATCAATGACTAACATTGCTGCACATGAATCTAGTAGCTGCAACACCTATCTACTGCAACTCCAAGCTGATACAGTTTTAGGCACAAAGCAACTTGCTGCAATTCTGGGTGCAAAGCCCAACTGTTGCAACTCAAGTTGCATCCATGATTGTTGTAATTCTGGACAAAAAAGTTGTAACCGCAAGCACGATTTTCATGCTCTGACTCCAGAAATAGCTCACCAACCCAATGGTCAACTGTGTAGTTAGAAGTTGGGAGCCGAAAGTTGGGAACCAATCTCCACAAGAGAAAGAGACATAAGAAAAATAGGTGACTATGGAAGTTGGTTACCTACCGAGTCAACATACACATGTAATTGAAAGAGTCATTGTAACTAGATGAACAACAAGATTCTCATGGTTGTCCATCCATTGTTTGTATAATTTTAGAATAATAGTCGTATTGTATAAAAGTCTCAACTCCCTAAGAGACGAGGGGATGAAATTATTCGGGCAATTAAATTTTTTGATTGTATCTTTCGGGAAATTAAATTATTCGAGCTATTATATGACAATATCAAATCGAAGGTCTCTCCCCTACCATCAAAATTGAAAAATTAAATCAATTTAAAATTGGGTGGATCAACAAGAAAGAACAAGAAGGAGGACAATAATATGACTGTAGATCAGTGATCTACCATTGGGCATGGAATCAAAACACTCTACAGATTGAAGGAAATCAAGGCAAATACCAGGTTAAGAGTTTATATGATGATGATTGGAAGAAATGAAAGTGAACAATGAGAAGAATGTCTACTAAACAGAGATCCTCTATGCAGAATAGATTGAAAAAAAGCTTGAATAGAAATAATGATTAACATACCATCTACAACAGATCCTTTGCTGCTCAGGGATCCGTTAATCAAAGGTAGTCTTTGATCCTCAAAACCTGCAATATATTCAATCAAGAAGATAACAAAGGAAATGGAAAACAAAGATGACAAGATGATAAACAACTCTCATGAATCTTTAATGGCATAAATGCTAATTACAACAGGCCCCCAGGCTTACAAATGAGCAGCTAAACTGCTCCTCCAACTCTCTCCTCTCTTGGATCATGAATCCAACCTTTTTCCCATAAAAAACCATTTCATTTAAAGTGAATAATCTCTATCTACCCTAAGGAGGTCTAAACCAATGAGTTACATAAGATCCTTCTCCATTTAGGAGTCTTTTTACAAAAGATTCCAACAAAACCTTAACAAATTCCTATTTTTTTGGGATTTTGTCTATGATGATAAATGCCTTTTGAAATAGGTCATCCCAATGATATGGAGATGGAACACATGTCCCTCATGTCCAACAAACTCCTAGGAGACCATTCAAACATTTCTTGATAGGTGGCAACCTCCAAACAAGGCGAATATCCAACAACTATGCAAAATAGAGAGTTTGTAGTGCCAATTTGCAGTATGCTGGTGTTTTAATTATATCTCTCGAATTTCAAACTGGGTCAGGCTGAAATTTGGACATAAATTCAACGACATTATCATTATACTCCACAATTTTTTTTAGAAAAACCCACATCATTGTTTTGGAGTTATGATCAAATCTTTAGACGCATCTGCTACAGGAAATGAGTTTGCAGCGCCTCCATTAGCGAGTTCGCAGTGCCTGTGACACTTCACAGCGCCAAGAGAAAACAAGCAGCCACACTCCTTTCCTGACCTCCAAACAAGACAAAAAATCTCATGGAGTACCTGGTGGCTATGAGGTTGATGATGATAATTTCAATTTTTCACCTAGATGCCTGCAAGCTTCCTAACCTCCAACCCTCATCCAAGACAGTTCACAGTGCCAATCATCAGTTTGCAGCACTACTCATCAGTTCACAACGCCACAAAGAGAAACAACCACTTAGCCCTTTCCAGACCTTAAAGCAAGGTGGAAAAGTTCATAGAGTACCTGGTAACCTGGAGCTGAATGTTGATACCTTCAGATTTCACAGGGACGCCTACAAGTGGTCTAACCGTCAACTATCCTCTAGAACCATATCGCAGCAGAGTTCGCAGCGCTAGTCACAGTTTGCAGTGCCTACTCAAAAATTTGATTTTGACTTCTTCAAGGAAACAATTAGGATATCCAAATTTATGATCCTTGTAAGTTGCTAGAGATAAACCTTGAAAACAATAAAAACCTCTGTCATGTCATAAGTAAATGATTATTTTGAATGAAGGGGGTACTTTGAGTGCGCTGCGAACTCTCCTAGTGAGTTGGTAGAGCTCAAACCACAAACCGATTTGACAATATGAATGGGTAAAGTAACAACTAGAGATACTTCACACAACTTATGGAAGTGAAATGTCAAGGTGATGATGGTGATTAAAATTATGTTGTTAGCGCCATGATTTTCATAGCTGAGGTTATAGGTTTGTCAACAATTTGCAAAGTCATGCATGTTAGCACCCATATTGTTTTTATGACTGGCAACATCTAACATCTCCAAGGGTCATTTTCAAAAGGAAGCTTATCATTTATTTGTTCCATTTCCATTTGCAACTACACGCTGCAACATTCACTGCGCACTGCAAAATTCACTACGCACCGTCCAGAGAATGCTGTCACGCAAAGAATGCTATCGTGCATAGGATGTTGTCCTGCAGTGGATTCTATCATGTAGAGGATGTCGTCGCGCAAAGGATGTTGCCGCGCAATGGATTTTGTCCCGCAGTGGATTCTGTCACGCATAGGATTTTGTCACACAATGGATTTCGTCGCGCATAGGATGTTGTCGTGCAATGGATTCTGTCGCACATAGGATGTTGTTGCACAGTGGATTTTTCCAGCACACAGGCTATAGGTCGCACTAAGCAAATTACTAGTTTAGTGGTCAACTTCAAGATCGATTTCTGACAAACTGGAGAGGAATTTTAAAAATCCCCGAGAGTTTTTTCTCAAGGACAAACCAAATAATAAAAACCTCTCTCAGATTTGAAAAATGTATTGGGAGATTCGAAAGAATCTTTGAGCCCTATTTTTCAGTTTTCGTGATTTCCTGTCCGAGACATGTTTTTGCGACACATATTCCGGTGATATGGAGATGAATTTCAAGAAACCGAGATAGGTTTTTCTTTATAACGATCTTAAATACAAAAACCTCTCTCAGTTTATAAAAATAGTTTTTTACCAGTGAGATACAATGTCATATTTAACGCATATTTTACCCATTTGCTGCGCATTCTGCTGCATTTTTGCTGTAGGTTACTGTTGCGTAGCAGACTTGCTGTGCAGGGATGACAAAGTGTCCAACAGTGAAATTGATGGCTCATCACAACCATATGGTTAAATTTGGGTCATGATAAATGACTGTAAAGAATATTTTGGTTACGATTATGATTTGGCAAAGTCGGGTTTTCTATTTTTAGTGAATCCGTTGAAGTTATTGTTATGTTTCAAAGAAAACTGATCCATGATTCCAGGAGAGAGTAGCTCGACCCTAATAGCCAAGGGTGACATTAGATTTCTATATAAGGGGATCATTTTTATGTAAACAGGGTTGGTTGGAAATTTTGAGAAAACGACTGCTATTGTATGAAATCTGAGTTTTTGACCGAAATTTAATGCAAAGGTCCTATGATTTGATGAAAAGATTCTAGTTGTGATAGTTGAATGTATTGTGTTTCTTTCTCTGCGTATGTTTTTCCTGTTATCTCTTATTTCATATCTCATATCATCTATTTCAAAATGAATTTTCGAACCTGTGGATTCTTTGTACTGCGCCCCTTGTTCGCGCCACTTAGACAAAACGTTTTCCTTTAAGGCTAACTCCGAATTCGTCCACAGCAGTGCTCTTGAGTTACTTACTGTGTTTTTCTCCCACCAAACTTTACGATTTACACTGAAGGTTGTTGCTTGCCTAGCCTTCTCCTCTCGAATCCAGTCACTGAGTCATTTGTTCCATCTCTTCCTCAGATCGACCCCATAGCCCAAGTTTTACTTTTCTGTGCCAATATAACCATACACCATTTTACCATCGGTGTTAAATCTAGCCATTGTTTGCAAAGCCATATTCTACGCAGAGACCGCACCATTTCTGAGAGAGCCCTCTCTAGATCCGAAAGGCTAGTTTTGGGTCTCAAAGTTGGTTGAAAAAGTTACCTTCGTCGTTTGTTTATCAACCAAACAGATTTACGTAGTGCTAACATTCTGGCGTTGTTGCCGGGGACGAATTTGAAATTTTTTCATGGGAAGAACGACATTGTTTTAGTTCTAAGGTCTGAGAGAAGCAAACACTTAGGCACATATTGGCTGTATTTCTGCTCTGGCGACTCCACACATCAGAAAATTAGTTGAAGGTGATTCCAATGGCAAAAGAATCCAGAGCTAAAGTTTTCATGGCGACTCCAATCAAGCTTCAAATGCGATTCAAAGACTCCATTGGAGAATGAGACCTGTTGACAGAGATATGGAAGAGCAGTATGGAAAAATATGGTATTCGAGCTTAAGTTTAGTTCAAGAATTACTTTTCTGTTTTGTCAATATCTTCTTGTCCTTTCTTGAGTTTTTCAAAAGAATATTTCTTCACTTACTGCGTTCAAATGAATCCCAGAGATCTACCCTTGTATATCCTTCATTGCAAACTGTAGGTATACCTCCTTCTTGTACAACCGATATTCACCAAGATCCTTCTCTAAACCATATGATGTTCATGATCATTCTTGTGAGCTTAATGAAACCAAAGTTGAGCTTGTACCTTCTGTTCTTAATCCCGTATCCTCCAAGATTCAAGAAAGATACAATCCTCTTAAAGTGCCTTCCATCCTTCATGAATTTCCTCTGAAACATTATAAGTACCTTCCTAGGTTCGATGGAGAGCTCGATGGACATTCAGCTGAAAAACATATTCAAATCTTTGAGAATTTTTTATATCTTTTTGAGATTGAACATGATGATGTGTCTATGAGGGCCTTTTCTCACTCCTTACAAGGAGGTGCCAAAGCATGGTTCAAACATTTTCATCCTCAGTCGATTAGCTCGTGGGATGAATTGAGGGAAGCTTTCTATAGATTTTGGGGGTGAGAGAAAGTCATGGAATCTACTCCTGTCAGAGTTTTATGCCATGAGAAGAATGAAAGATGAAACCATCTCAAATTTCAGTAGGAGGTTTGCTAGTCTTTATTATAAACTTCCTAAAGAAGTCCAACCTCCTGAAACTGCTGCCATGCTCCATTATGTAACAACCTTTCAATCAGGATGG